>VXBC01012309.1:280609-297769 GCA_013399945.1 Ploceus nigricollis
AGCCTCGTTGTGCCCGCTGGGCACAGGGAGCTCACAGGTGGCCAGAGGTGCCCGGCGATGCCAGCCCCAGGGGCGGCTCCATGGACGCCCCCATCCAGGGGAGCATGGCTGGCTGCAGGCCAAGGAGCACCAAGTGCTCAGTGGTACCCACTGGATTTCAGGCCTCTGCAGGCTGAGGCAGCTCTGAACAAAAGGTCGGCAATATTGTCACGTACTCTGCCTCTGTTTATGCCAGACTGTCCCACAACAAATAAATAAAGAGCATAAAAACTCCTGCTGCAGAGGTCAGGTCCTTGTTGCTCTGTAGAATTCTGTGTTCCTGAATGAACCAGCTCCTCTGATTCACGCTTTCCTTTTATTTCCCTTTTTTTTTTTTTTTCTTGTCATGAGTGGAAATTTTGAGCAGTTGTTTTTCCTTCCTGCCTTTCCTTTCCTCCCAGGAAGCAGCCAGCAGCGAGTTATTGCTCAGGGTGATGATGTGACCCCAGCTCCAGGCCTTGGAGACACGCTCTGGGCCAATAAGGGTGGCTGGGACACTGCGAGCGTGTGGGGGAAGGGGAGGGCAGCCCGGGAGCCACATTCCCACATGGATACAGGAGGGACTCGGCCGTGCCTGGAGCTGCTGACTTCATTCCTTAAGGAAACAGAAGCAGTCGTGGGCAGGGATCCATTGTGACCCAACGCTCTGGGCTCTGCTGCTTCAGTTCTGCCTGCTCCCGTCAGGAACTGGGCACAGCGAGGTGTTCTCCTGGAATATTTGGTGCTTTTGGAGGAGAGGATGAGAGGAACCTGTGGAGCAGAACAGGACAGATGATTAGAGAGAGCAGCACTGGGAAGGGACTTTTTATAGGGCAGAGAGTGCCAGGACAAGGGGCAATGGCTTCCCACTGCCAGAGAGCTGGGTTAGATGGGATACTGGGAAGGAATTCCTCCCTGTGAGGGTGGGCAGGCCCTGGCACAGGGTGCCCAGAGCAGCTGTGGCTGCCCTGGATCCCTGGAAGTGTCCAAGGCCAGGCTGGATGGGGCTTGGAGCAGCCTGGAATAGTGGAAGGTGTCCCTGCCTGTGGCAGGGGTAGAATAGATGAGTGTAAAGTCCCTTCCAACACAAACCATCCTGGGATTTCAAGGGATGAGGAGCCTTTGGGGTCATTTCACTCATTCTCAGGACCTCCACCAGCAAAGAAACCTCATGGAAAACTTGAGACATCCAGAGACAGAACTCCAGCCACAGCTAACTTCCACGCCCCAGCTGGGACTGGAGCTCCAAACCCTGCCTCCTGCCCAGCCTCCATTCTCCTTTGTCCAAACAAACCTGGCTGCAAGCTCTGCTTCCACCTTCATCTTTCCTTCCTGACTCGGAAAATCCATCCCTCCCCAGGGATGGAGCCTCCATTCTTCCCTCACCTCCCCAAAAACAACGTGCACCCAAATGTGACCTCGCTGCTCCCCAGCTGCAGCCTCAGGAAGTGGAAGTGTGGGGACAAAAGCTGCCTGAGACAAGAAAACAGAAATAGATAAAACCCCCACCAGCGAGGCTGAGATCAAAAAAGCAGAGGATGAAAGGGCAGGAAATTGGGTTTCCAATTGCAGGGAGCAGGTAGCAAAGGCAACAAAAAAATGTTTGGAAAGGAAGGAGTTGACCACTGAGCTGTGCTGGATCATGGAATGTCTCGTGGAATGTGGTGCCCATGTGTTTTACAGCAGCCATGTGATTCTGGCACTGCTGAACTGCCCAGCTCTGGGCCAGCACTCAGGAATGGCCTCTGGGATTCACAGGAGAATCCAGCAGGATAAAAGGGTTTGGCCAAAGTCACTAAAAAAATCCTGATACAGAAGTGCCAGTGCCCTGAGAGGTGCCTTTGCTCCCTGTCCTGGCCCCACCACTGCCTGTCACAGCCTAAACGGAGCCCCAGCTGCTCCTCAGCAAGGATCCTGAGGGAACTGGGTTCTTAATTCCTTGCAAGCAGGAATCTCAGCAGGAAAACAAACCTGAGCAGGTTATGGAGCAGGATTTGCCCTTTCAGATGTCACTGCAGGGCACAAGCAGCTCACGAGGGCAGGCAACAACGTCAGCAGCTGGCCCCGAGCTGGGGGAGAAATGCAGGTCCAGGAAGTTCTGTTTTGCCAGCCTGGAAGCAAACAAACCCATCTCCATCCTTTTTTCCAAGGTCTCAGCTGTGTTCCTGTGTCCCCCACGTGCTGGGCCCGCTGTGACAAACACAGGGCAGCCCCTGGCAGGTCCCTCCCTGGGGCTGGTGGCCATGTGAGAGCACCTGGGCCTGGCTTTCCTGTGTTCCACGAGGTCAGCGGATCCGGCGGGGCAGCAGGGACAGGGACACCTGTCATGGAGCCACTGGGGATGTGCCTCACATGTCAGCTTTGTTCCAGTTATGGGCTGGGAAGGAATTCATTTATAGTCAGAATTAAGCTGAAGAAAACACTGATACCACAAGGCTGGCCAGACCAAAGACTGATGATTAAAAAAACTCACAATAATCTCTTAATTCCCCCCTATTTCCTGCTCCATGAGGACCCTCTCACTTCCCAAAATCCCAAAGAGGATTTTGGATTAACATGTTTACATTCAACAAGGCAGTCCTGCAGTACCAACATTTAAAAATCCAAGTGGAAGGATATCAGATCCAGAATATCTGAGCCAGGCCCCTCCACGGGATCATCTCTGTAGTGCAAGGCCAGGCACAATTCAAGTGATCTGAGTATTTACAGGGCTGCAATAAACCACACCATTGTGCTGGGTTAAAAACATAAATTAAAAGAGGCATGAAAAGCACCCTGGCAAAAGCTGCATGATTTGAATGTCACTTGTAAGACCCCCCTGCCCTGTGACCAACCCCGTGGCAAATCCCTGAGTGCCAAAGAGCATTTTCCCTTTGTCCCCTGCCCCCTGCTCTAACCACCCTTCCATGTGGTCATTTTCCTTCCTGCTGAGAAGTGACTGCAGCTTCCTCTGGGCCCCCCACCACAGCTCTGAGCTCAGCTCTGCAATCAGCAGAGGGATCTGCAGGCAGCAGGGCCCTCCCTTCCCCAGCACGCTGAGCCCTTTATCTCTGCCTCCCGCTGCCCCGGGAAGCTGTGGGAGCTGAAAGCTGAGCCAAGCCCCTGCTCCAGTGTCACACAGCCCTCCCCGAGCTGCTCAGCCAGGAAAATCATTCCCTGGGCAGCACTTCTGCACCATGGCAGGCCCTGAGATGGTGGCACAGAGCTGCCAATGCTGCAGAGACCTCACATCTCTAAAGGGTTGATTCAAGAGCCTGAATTTGGGACTGAAGGGACAAAAATTCTGTAGGAGTTCCAGAGCATCAGCAAGGACTGGAGAGATTGGCAAGAATTTGTGCAGGGTTCAAGCAGCAGCGTGAAGAGCACTGAAAACCAGAGAATTCAGGGTCACAGGCTGAGCTGCAGGTGAGGAATGCTCCTCTCTAGCAGCAAAGGGCACCACAGGCTGTGGCTGAGCAGCCTCCAGATTCTCAGTGGAGGTCTCACTCCACAGCACTAAGACAGGGAAATTTTCACAGCAGCTGCTGGAGAAAATGGATTTCAGCAGCTCCATGGAATGTCAAATGAAACAGCAAAATAGGAGCCAAAAATCCAAGTGTCAAATGCAAAGCTGGAGGAAACAACTCTGTAAACACCTTGTTCCTCCAGCTCTGAGCCTGAACTCCCCACAGCCACTTGGAGCTGAAAATAAACCAAGTTCTGTTAAAGAGAGCCCAGCAACAGAGCTTTCTTTAGAAAATGCAGGTGTGGGATGTGACCTTTTCCCCAGGGTGCAGCAGGCCCAGCTCAGCTGGCCCACAGCAGTCTGACAACTGCACACAGCTCACTTGGAGTCAGTGCTGGCACACGAACACCAGCGGTGTGGACTTGGGGAAAAAGGAAGTTGCTGTGGATGTAACACACGCTGGAACTGGGCTAACACAGTGCTCCAATCATATCTGTCAATATGACTGAGTTACCTGAATTCAGAGCAGAAAATCAGGCTCTTCCTTCCTCCTCTGAGTCAGAGGTAATTGCTCTCCCTGCTCGAGGCACAGTGACTCACTGCAACACAAAAAGAACAGCTCCTGGAGTCAGTCATTAATCTGTGTTTTCATCATGTGCTTGGCACTCTCCAGTAACTGCTCACACCACGCAAGCTTGGAGGTGATCTTAACAGAAAAGGCATCATTCACATTCTTGTTATTATTTATGTGGATTTCACACTCCACTTAGGGAAACATGTTTTCAGAAACACCTCCTGGACAGTGAAATGGGATGGGAAGGGATGTGTTCAGTCAGGAGGGGTGTGCAGACACCAACTCCCTGGAACTGTGTCACACAACCACGACCTGGCAGCAAATGTGATAAAATAAAGAGGCTTAAGAGCACAAAGGCAAAGCTGCGCCATGGAAAAAGCAGGGATAATCATCAGAAGGGCCTGGGAAAAGGGGTAAAGATGGGAATGTGCTGTTTCCCCAGTGGATCCTGCAGGACAGGGTCTGTTTAAAGCACTTTAGTGGCCCCTGAGGTTGCAGCAAAGCTCTGCTGAGCACGTCCCCAGTGCAGAGGCACTGCAAGATCCCAGGCCTGGCTGATGAGCTGCACTTAATGAGCTCTGCAAGGAGCTGCCCAGCCAAATCTCATGGCACACATTCGCACAGGAGCTGCCAAACCCAGCCCTACCTTCCCAGCACCCTCTGCCCTTCACTTTTCCTTCAGCAGCAAAATGAATCTTCTTCCTTTAAAGAAACAATCCCCACCAGAACAGAGGTGAGGGGTTTTGGCTGGGGGAAGATTACAGAATATAAAGGATGCTTTATGTCTTTAGGACATATTTGCTGGTAGAACAGGCAAGAAATCCCTCCTTGCACACCACAACAGTGTGACCCAGGTCAGGATTTTCACAACCTGTGCTCTCTCATCAGATTTTTTCCCATTTTCTCCCTGTTTTCCCATTCTTCCAGTCCCTCTGACTGGCAGCACAACCATCAGCTGTTAAACAATATTGCCCCCATACAGCCACAGCCAAAGCAAAGGCTTTAAACTCAGTTTTACAGAGATTTGCCAGAGAAAAAACAACAACAAATCCTTCTCTGCACCTCCCGCTGCCAGGGCTGTGCTCCATTCAGTGCCCTGCCCTGACACATCACTTTTGCTGTGCCTGCACACAGGAGCTCACAGGAGCAGTGACACCTCCACAAAAGAGCCACAGACACGTGGCTGAACAAATCACAAAGTGCAGCAAACCAGAAAAGATGCAAACTATTTACTGCCCAACAATGCCTGGCCAGGGTGAGCTGATTTTGTGTAGAAAAGGGAGCAAAGATTAAAGCTGGCTGGAAAATGGGTGGGTTTGTTTTGGTGGAAACTTTATGGATTGCTCAGGTGTGGAAATGACTTCACTGCAATTACATAGCTACATAAAAAGACTAAATAATCATCAGAAAAGAATTCACATTCCTCGTTTTATTAGATGAAACTGTCAGTTTTGTTTCAATTATTCAGTGATACAGTTGGAGCCCTCTGGCCACAGTGATAAGATCAGACTACAAATAAATAAGAGAACGGTGAACGGAAAGAACTGGAATCACGGCTCCATCAGTGTTTTTCAGGATACATTTCAGGGTATTTCCTGTACATTCCAGCACATTTCACAGTATGAATTTAGAGCAGAACATCCACCCATTCCAGTGCATAATTTAAGCTCTGAAAAACAGACACATCTGTGCAGCAGGAGGTGCTGCACTGGTCCCAGCAGCACAGACACTGTCACTGTCACACAGCAGCTTTCAGGCTTTTCTTTGGCTAACATCACTTTGCTAACTATTTATTGATAGAATTAATTTAATTAGCTGATTAAATAAATTATTTGTCTAATTAATACTGGTAACCCCCACTGTCAAGGCCAAAAGAATGCTGAACCCTTTAGTGCTGTCCTAGGTAGGCAAGAAGTGCAGGATGAAGCAGAGTCAACATCCATGGCCTGCCTTCCCCAGGATTCCCAAAAAACTGAGCAGGAAAGTGGAAATTGCTTGCACTGGCAGTGAAGGAACAAACCTCTGAGCCCTCTGGACTGGAAGAAACCGAAGGGCTTCACATCTTTCACAATCAAGTTCTCAGAAGAGCAAAGGAGAAGCATAAAGTGATTCAGTGAGAAAAGAGATGAGCAGACAACAGGGATTTAATTCCTTATTTAAAGCTGCAATCCCTTATTCTGACACCCAGTTGCACAACACCCCCTGAGCCACACCATGAGTGGATGGAAAAAAATCATCACTAAAACGATGGGAAGGAAAGTTTTCAGCACCTCCTCAGTTACAACAACATGGAAGTTCTGGAGTACCTGAAAACAGAGTCAGAAACCAGTGCAGCCAGGGAGTGAACACCGACCCTGGCTCGGAGTACCATGGATGCTGGTGACAGCATCCCCTGGGAAGCAGCCTGGGAGAGTCCCCATGGAAAATCCCCTGGGAAGCAGCAGTGCAAGAACCTCTCAGTGTGGCTGTACCAGTGACAAGAACCCTTTCACCACATCACAAACCCTCCCTGTGAGCTTCTGGCAGAGTCCTCACCTGAGAAAGATCCATTCATCCATTCATAGAAAAGGAGTTTGTCAGAAGCACACGGGATGAGTCACCTTCTAGTGGTGAGTGACTCCTGATCATAGCTTAGATTTTTAGTGATTACCCATTTCAGAGGCTTAAAGTGCTGAAAAAAATTAATGTCAGATTAATGGCTGCACATCAGACCATGGAGAGCAGAAATCAGGGTTATTTGTTGGGTTTGGCCAGGTTCCTATCACACAACCAGCACTTTTCCCGTCTGTATGTAAACCACAACATAAAAAACCCCAAATTCCAGCTGTAGCTCAATACACAAGACACAACTGCATCTTCAGCCCCCTGTCCCAGAGTCCACCTGCAGCTGCTCTTCCCAGAAGTCTCTCAGAGCTCGTGGGAGTTGGCGTGGGGCTCTGGAAGTGTCTCAATGTCACAGTTCTTGATCAGCTGAAAGAGGAACTCCACCTGTTTCTCATAATTCTCAATGGAGATTCGCTCATTCAACCCATGGATCCTGAAAGCAAAAGGACATTTTTCAGTCCAGGGGGAATTTCTGACCCAGTTGCACAAACCCAGCACCCTGCTTGGCTGTTGACTTCATAAAGCAGTGCACAACACAAAAACACAGCAATATAGACCAAAAACTGCACTGTAACCAACCCAAATGTACTGATTCAAAGGTTCAGAGCCCAACAGCTAAGTCTGGAAAAAATCTAAAAATCTAATCCTGAAAAAATCCTAATGGCCCATTTCTTGGCCGTTCCTGTAGAGCCAGAACAGTCAACTCCTGCATCATCTGCACCTCAATAAAATGAGAAATCTACATAAGCAAACAATCCCTTGCATGATGATGTTGTTATCACATAATTTCAGGAAATTTCAAATCAATTCGTGGCAAGTGTCCAAATAGGTGGATAAATCTGCAGGACAAGGCCGACCACCAGAACACCTCTCACACTGCTGCAGCACTCAAAGGATCCACTCAGCACCACAGAATCAAACACCTAAATGGGTCCTGCCTGCATTTGAAGGAATAAAGAGCCAGGGCTGACACTGTCCCAGGGTGATTTCCATCCCCAGCACCCAAACCTGCAGGAAATGGGTGGCCTGACAGTGTCTGAGGCCAAGGTACACAAGGCTGGGTTTCCTTCTGCTCACGGATCTCCTCTTTCCCTGGGCCCACCCCAAGAGCTGCCCATGTGCAGAGCTCAGTACCTGGGGAGATCATCCTGTTTCAGGAGCAGAGGGTTGAACCTGTAAATGGCCTTGGTGACGTTGGTGAAGTGCCTGCTGTCCGTGTTTCCAATGCACGTGCCTGGAAAACAAACCTCAGGGTTGTTCTGCAGGAGAGGAACAATTGAACTTCAAAAAGGGACCCACCTTTCCCCAGGAGAGAGGGAAAGCAAATGACAACAGTCCTGCACTGCCTGCACCAAAAGCATCTCTGCAAACATTGACTGGTACATGCTGGAGAACATTCTCTCATTCAGGAGCAGGAGTTGAACACACAACTCAACCTAAGAACAGCCTTGACACTCAGCCTCCCCAAAAATTTAAGCTTCAAACTTCAATCCAACAACTGCAGAGCTAGGAAGGAGCTGCAAGAAAGGGAAGGGGCTGGGATCATAAGGAACAATACAGAAAAGCAGGAATGGCTTTGCCAGCTATGAAAACAATAAAAGAAGAACTAAAGCAAGAAGACCTCCTCCTCTCCCTCACAATTCCTTTCTTCCCTGAAGAGATTCCTTTGTATGTGCAGAGAGCTCAATTCAAGGCTCATTGTTTCTGTCGGCTTCCTGTTTGCTTTTTTTACTTCCATTACTAAAAAACAACATTAAAACTTTTAAAGCATAAAGAGGGAATGGAATAAAAAGAGGAAAAAACAGCTGTTTCCAGCAGTTAACAGCTGGGGTGGAGAAGTACACAGCAAATGGAAACAAGGCAGTGCTGGGGGAGGGAAAAGCAGAAGAGGAAACAATAATCATCATGTGCCTGCTGTCACCTGGGACTACACTGTCAACATCTGGGAAAGTGTCCAGGATGGTTCTTTGAAAAATATGGATTGCAAATGTCTGCTCATCCCAAGGACTGATGGGCAGGGGGTCAAAGGCCTCCACCACATCAATCTTCACTCTGTCATCAGCAATGGTGTTCCTGACTGTCTCCAGCACCTGTGGGTGAAACACAGAGACAACAGCAGCACAAGAAATGAGAAAGCAGCCCTTAGAGACATCAGCAGATGTTCAGCTTTCCAGAAAACATCTGTCTGTGAACTGTCAGTTGTGGCTGCAAATACAGGCTGAAAGTGTGTGTCAGTCCCTCTTCTGAGTGCATGGCTGATACTTCAGCTGAACTTTTTAATCAGATGCACATCACTGTCTCAAGGTACTCCTGAACTGCTTCAGCCCTGGAAGGCAGGAGCTCAGCCTGCTGCTCTTGGAAATTATGGCATCCAAATAATCCAGAAAAAGCTTCCAGAGAAAGAAACTTCCAGCAAAGGCTTGGGGAGGGAAGAGGTTTTGTACTGACAACACTTCACAGCTGTCCTGGGCTGGACAGGCCTGTCAGACCTCCTGAGGTGTGCAAGATTCCCAAACTCTCCCAGGCCACAAACCCATTCCATATCCCAGATGATCCATGTGCTCTGTGGCACAAAAGCTGAGGAGATCTGACCAGGGCTACCTCAGCAGCCGTCTCGGCTGAGTGGATCCTGAAGTTCACTGTGGCTCTCGCAGAGGAAGGGATGACATTCACCTGGAAAAAAGGAAGGGTCAAAGTTTAAAAGGAAGTGAAAACCAGAATAAAATGCCAGCTGAAAACTCAGAACTGCTCAAACAACTGCAGGCCTCAGGTGCTCCACTGTTTCCACCAAGTGTGATGTCTCTTTCTGTGTTAGAACACAGTAAATCCTATCTAAAATGCAGATAAATACATAAAGAAATATTAATCAAATCAAGAGAAATGAAGTTAGCTGTTACTTCTATAGAAGTTTTTATCTTGAGCTAAACCCTCTCCCTTCAGAAAATTTATACAGAGAAATTCTGAAACTCTGGATTTTTTTTAAGTGATATTTTTACCTCATTGTCACATTACATGCTTCATATTTGGGTAAATGTAAATTGCTTAACAACTGATTTTTATTGAACACATAACTCTTCTTATCTACAGACTACATATCTCTTTAGGAAAAAACCCAAGGAACCAGGGTGTCACCTCCCTCCTGGCCACTCCGTGTCACTGTTCAGCCACTGCATCTCTTCCTGTCCAGAGATGCTTTTCAGTCACAGATTTTTTCAGGGACACACCAAACACAGCCTGTTTGTTTTCAGGGCTCCAGTATTTTTGGACAGCTCCACCTCCTTATCAGAGCAGGATCTGGCTGTTATCTCTCAGTCCAAGGTGCACATTTAACACACTTCAGGCAAACCCCAGACCTGAGCTACAGATGTCTGGGTCTGGGAAGTGTTTGTGACTGTGACAGTTTCAAATATTGCCTTTGATACTTTGTAGGATTTTGCAGAAACCACATTTTCTTGTCTATGCTGAAATATTAACAATTTGAACAGTGGTGGACAGAGATCAGATACTTCTGAAAGGAAGGGATTTTCAACTGTAGCCAAATCCAAGCCACATCTGAGGTAAGAATGAGACTGTGGCACCACACAGGGCCCACACTGATCTTATAACTGGATATAAATAGGTGAAATGTCCTAATTGTCTCATCATAATTACACGGAGAAAAACCCAAATGAAAGTACCTTGATCCCTGCATTAAACAGGGTGACTGCAGTGGTTGTTCGGATCAAGGCATTGGTGGAAGGTTTCCAGGCAAGCACTCTACAAAAATAGAAACAAGCAAACAAAATTTTTCAAGCAAGCTGAACATTGCTAAAAAATAAGCACCATAATTCCACAGGCAATAAGCTGAATGATGGCTTATTCAATTAACAAAGTGGTTATTAACAGGAAACCACTGAATTATCTAAACTATAAAATAACTGATTTCCTGGGAAGATTAGAAATGGCTTCATCTTTTAAGGGTGAGAGGCTGGGGATGTTTATCAAGGATCTCTTTTCTTACCTGCTGACAATAGGTGAGAACAGCCACAAATTGCTCATGATGATGTTGAGAGGAAACTTGAACTAAGAGGAAGAAACAAAACCACAAATCAGAAAGTTTCCATTTGTCAAGAGCGCAGTGGAGTCACTTGAATATGGACAAAACAATTCCAGCAGGAACAATAAACTGTGAGAAAAATCAGCTTTTTTTATCCTTTCTACACAGCTGTGCTCTAAATTCTTCATTTGGTTACTCTTACAGAAATTTGGGAATGGAATCCTGCCTCTCTCCTCACCTCTGCTGCAAGGTGCTCCATAGTCATGAGCTCTGGGCCGTAGCCAAACAGGTTGCGCAAGGGATTCTGCTCCAGCCTACAAAACAAATTGTTAATGTTTTCAACACTGAAAAGGTTAAAAACCAACTCTCTGGCTGTTATTGCTCCAGAAGGATGTCAGGAATTTGATTTGTGAAATGTATTCCTGTTATTGGAGATGCAATCACACTTTGCTCTCCTGGTAAGTGAATGTGCAAGCACAGCTCCACAGATTTCTGGGCATTCCAGTCACGTGCAGAGATTTCCTTTGAGAAACAGCTGAAAAAATCCCAAAGCCTGGCTCCTATAAATACATGGAAATCCAGAAAAATAGCACACAAATCACACCACGTCTGGACATACTCAGTTTTTCTAAAATATGTATTTCTTAGCCAATTTGGTATCTACACAGAGATGCAAAGAGATGATTTCTGCAGTCACATTATGACTCTATTCATTGTTCATTGGCTTGGAGAATTCCCAGCTGAGGTAGCAGGGATGTGCAGAAAAAAATTCCAGAGAAATCCTGCCACCCAAACAAAGGAATCTCTGTTGCTACAGAGTAAATTAGGGCAGACAGCACTTGTCTTGCTTTTAAAGAATTGGCTGACACTTGGAACAGCTGAAGTGCAAAGACTCCAAAGACTCCGCAGACACCTGGCAATTGTTTCATTTCTGCCCTTCAAAGTGAGCTACAAACTGCAATTTCAAATACAGAACAGCAGTTTGAAAAAGACTCTAGACACAAATATTTAAAAAGTCACATGTCAGTGATTCAGGAGGTTTTTTGACTGTTTTTGACATCAGGTGACAGGGAAGCTCTCACCTGGACATGGCTGCTGCCAGAATGCCAATACTTGTCTCCTTAGGAGGAAAGGATGAATGCCCTGGCTCTTTTTCCACAGTGAAGTTTAGTGTCATTGAACCTTTTTCTGTGACAGCAATCCTGGACAATGATAAATTAATCAATTAATTAACAAATAAATGACTAATGTAATTCCAAACACACACGCACAGGCTGTAGATAAAAATAACTACTCTGCGTAGTTTTAGTATGATAAAAACCACTCAAGCAGCAACAACAAATCATTAACACAGGGTTTAGATCTCTGCAGCACTGACGTCTGGGCTGCTTCTGCCATGAGCAGAGCTCTGCAGCACAGAACTAAAATGCTCAGTGGAACTTTGTGCCTCTGTCAGCATGACTGTGATGGACAGCAGGCAGAGGCTGAAGGTCCCTGCCCTGCACTTTGTGCCACTGCTGCAGCTCCAGCAGCACCAACGCTGCCACATGTCTTGAAAACATTCTGTAGGGACATCAACAATGTCATTTATCACTAATTAATGACTGAAAATGAATCACATTCTGGTGGTCACTCTTACATAGCCACTGGCTTCTTCACCCCTGCAATGATGCCATCCAGCACCGCGCTCCCCTCATCCAGCAGGAAGGAGAGTTTCACTCCTCTGGCTTCCAGCAGAGCTGCAATTTTCCTTGCTCCCTTCAGCCCAGACACCTGTGCAATCCAGGCAGAGGAACCGATCAGATCCAGCCAGAACATTGGGAGGAAAACTGGAAAGCACCTTGC
This sequence comes from Ploceus nigricollis, assembly GCA_013399945.1. NCBI lineage: Eukaryota > Metazoa > Chordata > Aves > Passeriformes > Ploceidae > Ploceus > Ploceus nigricollis. Next base: position 293,132 of record VXBC01012309.1, read on the forward strand.
TGTTGGCTACGGCACAAAGAATGCATGAAATCCCCTGGGGAACAGCTCCAGAGCAACCATAAAAGATTCTTCCAGGAAAATTAATTGGCGATCGTTAATGGCCTGATAGCAGATGAATTTATAGCCATGATGAGGAGTGCTCTCATTGATGAGTCGCTGACTGCTGCTTTCATTTTGCTATCTCAGAGCTATAAACTCCACAGATTAGCAACTGCAGACCTATTTATTTAAACTATTAATAATTCTTTGTCTTTATAGTTTGACAGTGCGTAACCAAACCCACCTCCCCTGTCTCTCTGTACCACTGGAACATATTTGCCAGTTCTTCCTGAACATTTGGCACAACCATGTGAATCTCAACCCAGCTTTTCCTGTCTCCAAAATGGGATTCCTGCTGCACCTTCCTTGCAGAAAAGAATTTGAAGTGACACCCTCCAATATTCTTTTCCCTTTGCTCATCACACCAACCCCTTTGTGAATGTCACTCCAAGCTAAACAATCAATCCATAACTGTGACCTGGGGCCTGACACAGTATCTCCCCACAGAACCAAGAAAAACAGGAAAGACCTTCCAGCTAAACAATGTTTCAAAATTAAGCCTTGTTACCTAGAGGAACAATGCAAACAGGTTGTTGTTTCAAGGAAAGGAAAGAAAATACCTCCTCATCGTGGCCAATGCCAACATAGAAGGAGCGGCGGGGTCTGTAATTCCTCCTCAGCAGGAATTCCAGAGCTTGCAGAATGCCCTGCAGCAAAAGCAGAACGTGCTGAATCATCCCTGTGTGGTAATCAGGAGAATAAATGCAGAATGCAGTGTGATGGAACAGAATTGTGATGCTTTCACAGCCCTTGTGCTGTTCACAGCTAAGCTTTGATTCCTACAGCTCCCACTGAGGATACTCCTGTTCCTTGGAAAAGACCCTGCAGTGGTTTTGATCAATAATGCTCTGACAGGTGTCAGGGTAGGAACATGAAATACAGAGCAGCTGGTTCAGGGACCAACTGCACAGGGAGACCCCAGAGCCAGAATTATCCAAGAATTCACTGTTCCCTTACAGTGCCTGTCAGACACCCAGACTGGCTCTCTCTGGAGCTACCAAATCCAGGAATTTAAGGAGCTGCATGTTTTGTACAAGAAGTGCCAAGATGACAGAAACAGAACAAGAAACTTAACCTGAAGGATGAGAAATCAAATCCACCATTTGCTGTCGCAGTATATATATATTAAAAACAATACTTGCTCTATTATTCCATCTCTCTCTTTTTCAATTTAAATTAATTTTTCACATACCACCTCTATATTGTCAGCACCCGTTTTTTGCCATGTTCACTGAAATTGCTGATTTGTTTTTTTGGCCATTTGTGGAGTTACTTGTGCGGTTCACAGCAGAATGAAGCACCAACCTAAACTTTTAAGTTTCAAGGCTTTGAAATTGATGATTAAACATCCTGAAACTTTCTAGGAGTGTGTCCTGTGTGACACTAAACATCTGTTCAAATTTAAATGCAGGGCTGCCATGGAAGTCATCATCAAAGTCACAATAATTTTTCCATCAACCTTTTCCCCATGAGAAATCTTTCCCAATCTTTTCTGAATCCATTCCTCCCAAATGTGTTTAGTACAACAGCTCTTTGTTCTGCCACAGGCTGGATAAAAGATGCAGGGTTGTTTGTCTATCCTATTAAATAAACACATTTATTTTGAAACTCAAGCCTTTTCAAAGGGCCAGGTTTGGCTTGGAGTGCCTCTGTGACACCTGGGAAAAAGGAAAAGGTCTATCCCTGGTTTCAAACACAGCATTTGACAGAGAATTATGGAATGGTTTGGGTTGGAAGGGATCTTATAGCTCTTCCAGTGCCCCGGGCAGGGAACTTCCACTATCCCAGGCTGCTCCAACCTGGCCTTGGACACTCTGAGGGATGGGGCAGCCACAGCTTCTCTGGCTACCTGTGCCATAAAACTTTAAACTGGCATTTAACCAAATACATCTGCATCTGTGAATATGATTCTCCTGATTCTTCAAGAGTTTTAACCCTCTTTTCTTCAGTAACAGTGGTCACTCCACTTCATCTTTAGGAAAAGTCGGGAGAAAACTGCAGGACTTGGAATTTATCCAAACTAGGAATTTATCCCTGCCAGGAAGAGGGGCAAGAGAGAGACAACACAGTGAATTCCAGGAGCAGGGGCTGCTCCCCTCTGCGTTTCCCAGGCTGTATCTCTGAGGAAGGACATTACCCAGCACACGTACAATGGCAGAGTTTTTGTTATCCAGCGCTCCTCGTCCATAGATGAAACCTTCGTGCTCTGTAGCTGAGAAAGGAGGGAAATCCCAGCCCTCGGGGGAAGCAGGCACCACATCCATGTGTGCCAGCAGCATGTAGGGCAGCAGGCCAGGGGCAGAGCCCTGAACTGTAAACAGGTGGCTGTATTTCCCAACAATTTCATGTTGGATGAACTTTGAAGAAAATACAGCCGGGAAGACTGTTAAGGAAAAAAAAAATTAAAGACACATGTAAAAGAAAAAATTAACAATAATGGCCAATTTTAGCATTATTTCATAGAGCTGTCAGCTAGGTAGCATCACGGGGGAACTGTAAATAAGACTGGCCACAGTAGAGAATAGAAGTTCTCACACTTCTACCAATCCATCTCACTTGGGATTTGAAACTCTCCTAAACAAAACTAGAATTCTTGTTCAGCAGTGCTGCAGCTCTTTTGCAGGGAGCAATAATGGAACTGCCAAAAAATTAGGTTGAAGCAGCAGCAGTCATCCTCTTTCAATTTTTTTATGGCATTTAACCATCTCAAGGACCAAAACCCATCATTACAAAAAGTCTTGTGAACCTTTTGGGGCCACTGATACCCCCAAACCACTGCTGCAGAGGGGACACACATGTGACATTTCTGACAGGCCTTTCTTCAGGAAAAATATAAAAATCTGTTCCCTTATATTCAGGAATGATACATGATTTCGTCGTTTATGAAAATGAAAATAGAGCAGCAGAGATTGCCAAGACTGAAAGTTCAGTACCTTTCTGAATGTAACTCCCAAATTCTGCCATGGCAGTTGTATTCAAATCCTCTGGAGACCAGGACACAGTTGGGATTTTAATGGCCCCTTCAAAGAAACACAGAACAGAAATCACTCAGCACCAAAATCAAACAAAGCTCGAACTGCACTTCAAAAGTGGAAGTACATTTATGTTCCTGAGTGTTTTTCCAGGCTTTAAACATTATTTCACAGCACAGCACGAGCTGCCACGATCAAAAAGAGACTGACGTGCTTCAGCTGGGCCGTGCACATGCAGCCACCAGCGCTTCCTAACAGCTCAGCCAAGGTATCTCTCCAGCCAGTCTGACTCCACTTTTCATGCTGAAGTGTTGAATGATATCCTTAGAAATGCTACTGTCCAGGAGCAGCTGCGATTTGCTTGGGTGATCTGATTCCCCAGAGCCATAGGCTCCTCTGGCAGCTGAACAGGCAGCTGAGTTGGCAGCCCAAGGCTCTTTCTCAAGAGTTAAGCAGGTTGTGATAGTTATTACACCTCCATACTGCTTTATAAATTAACCTATATAAACAGACAGGGCTTTTGTTGGCCCTTTTGGTCTGCCCTGTCATTTAAACAGGCTCTCCCAACACCCAGTCCCTGTCCTGCAGAACATGGGAGTAACTCAGCCCCAGCTGCCTTTCCAAACAGCAGCTGCCAGGAGAGGTTATGGATACTTTTGAGGCCGTGTGATTCATGAATTAACACAAAAATCTATTGTGAGCCTTCATTTTCCCATTAAAAAAAGAATGCAAACATGATTTGCTAGGCAATAAATCCTACAAACCAGCAAGGTATGAGGTTTACACACAGGGTTTTATCACTTGGTGCCAGATTGTGGTTTCCTGCACAGTGCCAGCCCTACTGAGAGCTAAACCCCTCAAATCTTCTACGTCAGACAGCACAAACAGCCCAGGACTGGGCACAGCAGTGGTGAGCAAGAACAAGAAAGGGAGAAAATCCCGACAGTGACTTATCCAGTGGACAAAGGGATGTCTGGAAACTCCTTCACGGGTGTCTGGCAAAATTCTGTGTGTACAAGGAGGAAACGGGGGAGAAAATCAACACAGGGCAAGAGTTGGCTCAGGAGAAGCGCAGCATCACTGAGGCTGGAAAATCCCTGTGGGATTATTGAACCCAAGCTGTGCCTGATCCCCACCCCGAGCACTCAGTGCCACATCCAGGGATGGGCACTCCAAAACCTCCCGGGCAGCCCCTTCCAACCCTTTCCAAGAGGAAATTCCTGCTGCTGTCCAACCCGAGCCTCCCCAGCACAGCCTGAGGCCGTTCCCTCTCCTCCTGTCCCTGNCGCCGTCGCTGAGGGCGGCGGAGCCGGCGCTCCGTGCCCAGAGCCGCGGGACGCCGGCCGGGGCTCGCTGGACGAAGGCGCGGAGCAGGACGGCGGCCGCCAGCGCCAGCACCACCGAGCCCAGCGCCAGCAGCGCCGCCGTCACCGCCCGCCGCCCGCCCGCCATCACTGACCGCAGCACACCCGCAGCTGACGGGCGTGGCCCGGAGCCAATCACCACCCGCTTCGTCGGCATGGTGACCAATGGGCTTGGAGCAGGGGCGGGGTTCACCCGGCCCTCG
>VXBC01012309.1:298481-316172 GCA_013399945.1 Ploceus nigricollis
AAAAAAAAGAACGAAACCGACATTAAATTAAATAAATTACAAACATTTCTGAGCTGGTTATACATCATGCATTTAACCAAGTAAGGCTTCAGAGCCAAAACACATCAACCTCACTGTTACTTGAGAGCAATAAAGGGAATATTTTACTGGAAGTGAAAATATTTCACCAGCGTGACTTTGAGCTCCCCGAATTCTCTCCCCAGGCACTTGGGAATTATGACTTTGGCCACACTGTGCCTCCAGCAGTGCTATTTACCTGCTGGTGTTACATTTATTGCCAGAACTGACCCAGAATTTGGCTACAGAAATGGGATTTCCTTCTGCCTGGGTCATGATGTGCAGGAGAGCCACTGCTGCTCTTTCCGAGCCATTGCCCGTGACATCCCATCCCATTTCTTGGAGGAAGTTCAGGAAATACAGTCTGGTTTGTGCCTGCATTTGGCCTGTCAGACCCCAGGCTGGGAAATCAACCTCCTGTAATGACTCCTGAATGTAGAGCTGGGAACTGGAACTTCCTTATTTCAATGTGATGCCACCTCAGAGACCCAAAAATATTGACCAGGACAGTTTCTTGTTGCTCTGCACCAATTTCTTTGTTGCCTTTCTTTCAAAATTAGCACTTTTTAAAAGGAGCACTCAGGCAGTACAAAAGGCCATAAGGAATCACCCTCAAAGATAATTTAAGAGACTTAATCTCTTGCTTTTACCTTGTAAAACAAGCTGTACATGGAGATTTCTGGAGAAACCACTGTTGTCTAAGATTAAAACAAGTAATAACCATCAGCTAGTGGGGTTTTCTGCCCTCCTTTGGTTTTATTACTCTCCTGCACCACATAATCAGAAATTGAGGTAGAGAAATGGTGACTTGGTTATTGAGATGTTACACAAAACCAAACTGGCAGGCTGCTGCTGTTGTTTCCTTTAGTGACTGTCTAGCTTTATTTTCCTTAAAAATGAGACATCTGGGAGCTGCAGGAAAGCCCCACATTCTCTTCCCAGGAAGCCTTCAGCAATCAGCTCAATAACCTCTGTGTACTTCAAAACCATACACTAAAGCTTGCTTATATTTGTAATATTTTAGAGTGTTAAAATAGAAACGGCATTTTAAAATAGAATCTGTTTTCATGTACTCAACCCACTGGGCAGGCAGGACAACGTGCACATAACAAGGAATTCTTATTTCTGAGTACAAGCCTGTCCTTTTAGTAAGAAAAAATATATATATATATTTCAGAATTTAGCCCTGCTGAGAGAGTCCTGAGGTCTTTGGGGTGTCAGAAATGCAGCACTGGTCCAAGGCAGGGGTTTTTGGGACGCTGTGACACAGAAGAGGAGAGGCAGAGGCTGCAGAGACACGCAGGGGAATTCGGGGGGTGCAGTGCCAGCCCCCCCGGGTCAGTGCACATCAGAGAGCAGCAGCAGCTGGCAGGGCTGCCCTGCCACACCTCCTGAAGCGAGCCCTGAAAGGCTTTCAGTGTTTGCTTGTGTTTCACTTCGTGGGGGGAAGAGGGAGGAGGGAAAGGCAAGGAGCGGGATGCCCAGGTGATGCAATTCCAGCGTGGGCAGAAGGATGTGAGGGACAAAGGGGTGGCTGAACGTCCCCTGAGTTCAGGCACCTGCCTCCAGCCTGGCTCCACTTCTGCAGTCCATGAGATGGCATCTCCTGAGCTCCTGCTTCCCCAGCTGGCTCTGCCTGCTCCCGAGTCCTTTGCTGTGAGTGCCAGGAGCAGAGCAGGGAGGAGGGAGGATGGGGCAGCTCTGGAGGGTGATGGCCTCGTTGCAAACCCGTTGTATCCCCAGGTAGAAGCACAGCTCTGCACGGAGGGTGGGAGGGAGGAGGCTCCTCTGGAGGGTTTGCCCGGTGCTCGCTGTGCTCACAAGGCTGTCTGGGTCTCTGAGTGGAACATGCTCCCAAACATCTCCTGAAGGGCACAGAGGATGAGCAGGGTCAGGGCTGGTGCCAGAGTGACACAGCTCGGTGTCATTGTCACACAAACACCCCCAGGAGCTCCAGCCCTTCTCCATGCTTCCAGCTGGGCGTGGACAGCACGGGGAAGGGCAGCCCTGGAGGGGATCTCCTCCCAGGGCCCCCATGTGGGTGCAAATCGCTGCAGCAATTACAAAGCCTGTGCTGAAAATCTTCACTGATGACTCTTCTTTTGGGCATGAACCAAACTTGGTTCTCCAAGTTCCCCCCAGTGTGTGGAGACCACAGGTCCTACTGAACCTGAGCTGTGTGGCCCAGAATGATTGAAGGACTCCTCTGTGGGGTGACCTACCTGTTCCTCATCCAGGTGCCTTCCAGAGCTCCTCAAGACAGGGATTTGAAATTATATTTGCAATTAACTTCCCAAAGCATTGCAGTTACTTCCAGATGATTTCCCATCTAATCAATCCCAATCAGAAGTTCTGATTTCTGCCTCATACCCACAGCTGCAGTGACCCCTGGCACTACAACTCACCTCCTCCAGGTTCTTGTACTCTGCACTGCCCTCGTCCACAGACTCGTCATAGATGGAGAGCTCTGTCTGGGTCGGCCTCTGTGCAGGGAAGAGTTGAGTCCACAAATGAGCAGAGTGCAGGGTCAAAAGGAGTGAAAACAATGGCTAAGCCAGGCCTAAATGGTGACCCATGCTCCAGGGGAAATGCCCAGGAGAAGGGGCAGAGGAGGAGTCCTGCTCCAGGTGTTTATCTGCGTTTGCCTATCGCTCTGGTTTGATAGGAGATACCTTAACTCCTCCTGGGGAGATAACTGGTGCTACTGGTGCCAACTCCAGCTGGCACACAATAAACCAACCCCTGTTTGGGGACAGAGCCTGTCTGATGCTGTGCCACAGCATGGGCCACATTCCTGCCTCAGAGTTCCTCCTGTCCTCCTCCCACCAGTGGAGCACTCATGGATGCTGCGACTATTCCAGCTGCACGAGCTTTGCCTTCATTTCTTCATCACTGAGGGCCAAATTCTGCCTTTGCCTGTTCCAACCAGCACCAAACTGAGGGCACAGTGCTGGAACAGCTCTCCTGGCTCCTCCAGGCTGGCACAGCACTCATCTCTCAGCCAAGGGTTTGTGTAAAACTTTGACACTTCTGAATTCCCATGGAAATCCATTCCATACAAGGTGCTGGGCCCGTACACAACAGCTGGAATATTAAATAATTTGCTGGATTTAGGCCTTTACCACTTGAGATAAACAAGAAGCTTCTTTAGGTGCAGTAGCAATTTGTTATTTTTCCATTGTGCTGACACAGCCTGGAAGGCAAACAGGAGAATCCTGTGGGCTGGGGAGCAAATTTACCTCTTCTGAGATGGGCGGGTGGACAAATTCTCTGATACTGGCCAGTGCAAACAAAACAGCATCGTGGATGGTCAGGAAGATGTGACTTCGGTCCAGGCCTCCCTCCTCAAAGACTCCCCCTGTGCTGATGTCATTGTACACCTGGGCTGGAGAAAGGAGACAGCTGAATGAGGAGGAAAGCAGAGGAGGAATTCTGTGGCTACTGGGGTCCTCTGAGCTAAGGCAAGGCTCAGAAGAAGCAGGTTTGCAGCAGAAATGAGTGTGGGGATCTGTTTTCCTGCATGCTGAGTGTGGAGATGTTACAGCTTTATCACTTCCTAAATGAAAGCACTGATTTCACACACAGAGAGCAGTGATTCTCTTTCCTTTCTTCTGTTTTCTCCTTTTATCTGTTCTGGCCTGGTCCAGCAAAGGACTGACATCTCCCAGTTTGAATAAAGAACAGAAAAGGATCTGCTGTTTGTCAGGAGCTCAGAAATGAGGGAAGATCCCATGGAAATTTGTTCTTTGGGGATTCTTACCATGCACGTTTGCCAAGAACACTTTAATCCCAATCTTCTGGTAACTGGAACACAACTGGAAGGAATGAGATGGGAGAGAGAGGATTAAAACCACTGCTGCTCCAGCTTTGTGTTTATGCATAGAGACTTTTATCAGCACTGGGGCTGAAGGAGAAAATCAGAGATGCAGAAGAGGAAAAGCCACACAATTGGAACACAAGCCCTATGGGGGTGTGATGAGGGAGCTGGGGGTGCTCAGCCTGGAGAAAAGGAGACTCAGGGGTGACCTCATCACTCTCTGAAAGGTGGCTGTGCTCAGCTGGGGTTGGGCTCTTTCTCCAGGCAGCACTGACAGAACCAGAGGACACAGTCTCAAGCTGCACCAAGGAAAACTTAGGTTGGATATTAGGGAAAAGTTTTTTACAGAAAGAATGATAAAGTTCTGGAATGGCTGCCCAGGGAGGTGGTGGAGTCACCATCCCTGGGTGTGTTTAACAAAGCCTGGATGTGGCACTGGGTGCCAGGGTCTGGCTGAGGTGCTGGGGCTGGGTTGGACTCGATGGTCTTTAAGGTCTCTTCCAACCTGGTGGTTCTGTGAGTTGAGGCACATAAACACCTTTGTGTGAGAGAGCAGAAGGTCCCTGCTGCCCAGCTGTGTTGGCAGCACAGAACTCACCTTGCTCAGCGCTTTTGTGCCCATCAGGTCCACAAAACACACCCCACTCATGTCCAGGATGATGGTGTGGAAGCTGACGTAGGGCGGTGCTGTCAGCACAGGGTCGGTGTCTGCCGTGGGCAGGACGCTGAAGGTGCTGCCCTGCAGGGAGGTGGTGCTGCCCAGCTCCCCGGGGCTCTGCCCTGGCCCAGCCCCGGGGGCAGGCGGGCGGAAGGTGATGTAGGAGATGCTGGCGCCGTTAGCAGTGGTCTGGTTGTTGTTGGTGTCTGTCGGAGAGGCGCTCTCAAAGTCCTTCTGGAGCTCTTGCAAAGACAAGGTCTGCGGCAGAGCAGAGGTGCAGAGTCAGGGCAGGGCACAGGCGGGGTCCTGGCAGGTGACTGCACCTCTCCCCACTGATATGAAGGGTTTTAATCTGGACTAACTCCAGCCTGGCTGTCCCTTGGGGCTGGACTTAGTCAGGATAATTTACATGATTCTTTTATTTCAAAACTGCTCAGCATTGCAAAGCAAATGGGGCTGGGGTGACTGAGAAATGAGCTTTGAAAGGGCACCGTGGGGCTGAACTGCTGACACAGCCCCAGGGAAAGAGACCAAAGTTGCCTGGTTTCTGCAGATTGTTCCCCATGTTCCCATTCCAGCCTCCTCTCCAGATTCCCAGCCATTCCCGGTTCTCCTGCACCTTCGGGTTTGGGGAGGAATGGAGACGTAGGTGGGGAGGAAAGGGGATGAGAGGTGGGAAATGTGGCCATGAAAACAGTGCAGGAAATCCCATGTCAAGAGGAGCTGTTTGATGTGGGCTTGGGGTCGTACTCATGGACAGGGGGACGTTTTTGGGAACTCAGGAGCTGAGTTACCTTGTTCTCCTTCAGCAGGAATTTTGGCAGCTTTGCTGGTGGTTGTGCTGTGCCCTTCCCCTGCTGTTTCACAAATTTCCTCCTGGCCAAGTACACCTTGCCAGGATCCACCCCTGTCTGTGGGAAAGAGAGATTTTTTCCTTAAAATGTCTGTTCCAAGAGTCGGGAGCTGCTGTTCCTTCCCTGGCATTTCCCAGCTTGGGGCACCAGCTGGGCACTGGAGTGGGGCAATCCTGATGGCATCTGAACATCTTCTGGAACTCGGGGAACCTGCACATGCAGGGAGAGACTTGGAATAGCAGAATAACTCTGTTTTGGCAGAGCTTGGAGGAGGAACCTGCCAGGATTTGGGCACAGCCTCTAAAATGAGCTCTGCCAACAGCCCTGAGGATCAGGGAGAGGAGGATTGAGGAGCAGAGAGTGGATGTGACCACTGTTCATGATCACCCATAGCTTAATTACCCCCGTGTAGCAACACAGGAGAGAGCAAGGGTGGTTTGGGGTTGGCTTCAGGCAGGGTTTGTTAAGGAATTGCTCACCTTGGCTATAATTTTCTCCCGGAATATCTCCGAGTTGGCGAAATACAGCGGCGAGCAGTAGGTGACGATTTTAATCCCACTAACTTCATGGACCTGCACCAGAGACAGGAGCTCAGAGCAAGCCTGGGCACCAGTGGCAAAGAACAGCATTTTCTCTGAGGATGTTTTATCTGCAGCTCACCTTGTTGTAGGTTTTGGGGTTCTTGTAGATGTCAGTGGAAGTCACCTGGCCCAGGGCAGAGCCGTTGCGGCTGCAGAAAAGAAGGGATCAGCATTAGGGGAAAGAAAACTGCTTCTGCTTCACATTCCATCCCAGGATTTGAACATTTGCTTTGGAAAGCTCTTACATTTCACCCCTGCAGAGTCTACAGGGCAAAAAAAAAGAGTCAGTATTTTGAGATGCCAGACTGGGATATATTAAGAAAGGGCTTTGATGGATTAAAAGTGGTGAGAAGCCCTCACACCAGGGCCCTGCACACAGACAGGACTCGCTCTTTTTGTGAGCTGGGAATTGTGTGGGGTGAAGCAAATACCTTGAGGCTTCCCCTTGCCCTGGGATGTGCACGGGAGCGGGAATGCAGGCAGTAAATTGGCGCCTGCCATTCCTGTTTGCACATTCCGGGCAGGACACCTGCACTCCCCGGGGCTCCTGCCGCGCGTTCCGCGGGCCAGAGGTCGCTTCTGAAAAATCACCTGTCCCTCCTCTGCCCCTGGGAGATCTCCCGTGGCTCTCGGGGCCATGAGGTACTCACAACTGGGTGTGGAAAACCACGACGAGCACGGAGAATCCCACGCCCACCGCCACTCCGTAGGGGAGGCTCAGGAAGAAAGCGGAGAGGAAGCTCACGAGCCAGACCAGCTGCAGGGAGAGAAGGGAGAGAAGAGCTGAACCACGGGGGCATGGACGGAAACAGATGGGAAAAGTGGATGGGAAAAGTGGATTCAATAAAATGGATAAAAAAATGGATAAAAAAATGGATTAAAAAAATGGATTAAAAAAATAGATGGGAAAAATGGATGGGAAAAGTGCATGGAATAAAATGGATGGAAAAATGGGTGGGAAAAATGGATGGAAAAATGGGTGGGAAAAATGGATGGGAAAAATGGATGGGAAAAATGGATGGGAAAAATGGATGGGAAAAATGGATGGGAAAAGGGGTGGGAAAAAGGGTGGGAAAAATGGAATGGAAAAATGGATGGGAAAAATGGATGGGAAAAATGGATGGGAAAAATGGATGGGAAAAATGGATGGGAAAATGGATGGGAAAATGGGTGGGAAAAATGGATGGGAAAAATGGATGGGAAAAATGGATGGGAAAAATGGATGGGAAAATGGATGGGAAAATGGCTCTGTGCTGCTATCCCAGACTCTCAAACCCTCCCAGCTCAACATGAATATGCCAAACCCTGAATTCTGCAGCTGTTCTAATGCTGCAGTTGCTGCATGTTTTAGAGTGAACCGTCCTTGCTGGGAAGTTTGCCAGGAGCCCCAGTTTCCTTTCAGCCATAAAAGCAGCCAGGGCATTTCTCCACGGCTGCTCGAGCGCCCGCTCCGCTCATTCCACCCGAAAACGATCGGCCTGGCTCGTCAGCAAGGGGCTCCTGCAGATCCCACCATCTGCTGCTCCCTGCTCCAGCCCCGAGCAGCTCCTGCTGTCAGTCAGAGCAGTTCAGAAAAAATCAGAAATCATCTCTCTGAAAACTGCCTGAGCACCTGCTAGAAATGGCCTGAACACAGAGAGGATTCAACAGCCAGGTGTGACAGAGGAGACCAAAACCTGCCCCACTCCAGCTCAGAGCTCTGCCATTTGTCATTTTTATGTGTTAGCACTCAGGCATCTCGCTCCATATGAGATCAGTCCTGCCCTGCATTTAAACATCCCCTCTGAAAATCATTATCAGGTTGTTTTAATCCCAACCTCAAAAGGAATAAAAATGAACTTTGGCCTTGGATGAATAAGGGTAACTTTGACTTCAATATCTTCAATATCTTAATGACTTCAATATCTTAATTTATATTCATTTTGTGCATAAATGGCAAGGAAGAGCTTCCCTCCCTCCCTCCATCCATCCATCCATCCATCCATCCATCCATCCATCATTAGAATTAGCTGGAATTAGCTGTCCCGAAACACAGCCAGCATTAAGGTGATGAACACCAATGGTCTGACGTCACCCAGGAATGGTGCTCCCCATTTTGGGACAGGACACTGAATCTAGTTCAAATTCCAAGGAGATTAAGGTCAGGGGAATCCCGTTCACTCCGTTGGCATCTGCCAGGATGTTCCTCAGGCAGCACCATCCATCTCCACTCAGTCCACGCTCAGGGGTCTGAGTTTTTGGGTTTTGGGGTCTCTGAAGGCTGTGGGGTCCATCTGTGCTCTGGCAAAGGGGCAGCAGCTGAGCTGCCAGAGCCCACAGACCTCCCCTCTCACCCCACAGCAGCAGAACCCGTTCAGAGATGTGCTCAAATTGATAACCCAGCTCTTCTCCAGCATTTGTTTGAGCAGGATTTTGGGAAAGCTCTTCATGGCTCAGGCCAGCCCCTCTGGAGTCCTGATTGCCCCGATAAGGGGGTTTGTCGGGCCCTGACAGGATATTGGCTCCGTGTCCACACACGGCACTCAGCCGTGGGAGTCCTGTTCAAACACTGTCTTTTTATGTCAGACATTTCCAAATTCCGTTCTCACTCCCCCGCCACCCCCTGCCTGGGTTTATACATCAACCAGTGCCTGGAGTCCTTATCACTCTGAAGGGCTCTCCTCACCCTGGAGGGCCATTGTGCGAGTTTTTAAGTCATGACTCCCAGATATTGAGCAGGGCCGGTTTGGCTAGTTCTGGGCAAACAGGCTCCGCACTTGATTGGCATTTAAACACAGCAGGTAAGAGTTCAGGCCTCTCTGAGCAGCAGCGTGCTCAGCTGGGCAGGACAGGCAGCACCATCTCACCAAGAGAGCCAAACCCACCTCCTGCAAGGGACTCATAACCCCAAAGCCCCACAAAAGACTTTCTGGGGTCTGTCCTGCTCATCCTGCCCTGGCCAGGTGATGCCTCCTGCCACCCCAGGCACTCACACAGTCCAGCTTGCTCTTCTTCCACAAGTAGAAGGGGTCAGCCAGCTGCTTGAGGGAGTTTTTCAGGTTCACAGCGATGAGGGCTCCCAGCACAGACTGTGGAGGACAGGGAATGGTGTCAGCCAGGACCTGGATGTGCCACGTTTGGCAGTGGATGCTGTTCTGCAGCATCTGCCTGCCTTGGGCCAGTCCCATCACAAGGGTGATGCTCACAAAGATCTCACTTGGATCTGAGCAGGGTCATTTGGATGATTCCTTCACTGTAATTTACACTTACATTTGCTCAGAGAATGGTGGCTGCCCCATCCCTGCCCAAGGCCAGCTTGGACGGGGCTTGGAGCAACCTGGAACAGTGAAAGGTGTCACTGCCCATGGCAGGGATGAGGTTTAAGGTCCCTTCCAACCCCAACCAGCCTGCAATTGTGTGATTCTGTGATTCCAGACAGGTCCCCAGGCCAGGAACAAACTGTCCCGTGCTGCTGTTTGCAGCAGGGTTTTTTGGAGCGAGGCTGTGCCCGTGTCTGGGTGTGGAGAGCGGGTGTTGCAACGGCTCTGCCTGCACAGATGTTTGTGTTACCTTTGGAAGAGGCTCGAGGTAGATTCCCAGGGACAGCATTGTCACCATGACCACCAGAGCCACAAAGAAACTTGCCACCTGCAAAGAGGAAATAAAATCGCTTCTGCAAACATCAGGGCTTCCCAAAGCTCCCCGGGTGTAGTCAGGGGCACAACTGGGCACTGCAGCATTTTATGGGAGAGGATGTTTGCCTCTGAAAACAGGCAGGGGTTTGCAGATCTCACAGATAACCCCAAACTTCCCTCACTGCCCAGTGCAGGGAGCCAGAGTGGGACTGCATGTTGTGAGCTCTGCCTCTGTGCCCAACCCAGAGAACCAAATCAGGGACCAAAATGGGCTTGGGGAGGGAGGAAATCCTGCTTTAGCAGCAGCAGCCTGAAGCATTTGTGTGTGAAACTTCTCCAGAGCTGCACAGTCAGGCTGGCAACACGTGGCAGCTACAGCACTTTGTGATCCAGAGGGAATGGAGAGAGGAGAGGAGGAGGAGGAGGAGGAGGAACTAACTTGGGATTTCGCTCCTGCCCCATCCACGGCGAGGGTGACAGAGAGAGCACAGCAGATCACGTGGATTTTGAAGAAGGATCCAAAGAAGTTGCTGCAGCCCAGGGCCAGCATTTCCTGTGGAGATGTGGAGAATGCCCATCAGAAAGGACAGCTGCCCTTCCTGCTGACACATGGCAAGAGAGCAGGGGCCTGAGGCTGGTTTATGCGGCCAGGGCAGGCTCTGGGTTCCCTGCAGTGCATCCCAGACTCTTTCCTTCCAGTAAGATCTGGGATAGGCCCTGGTGTAGCAGGGAAACCTGGAAGCACAATTCCACGTAAACACGTTGTCATCTGTTGACACACTCAGGGCAGGGCTCCATGTGGTATGTGTGGCTGCTGTTGAAAGCTGCCACTGTGCCAGGGATGACAAAAGAGGATTATTTAATGTCCTGCCTCTCAGAGTATCTAGGTGACACACCAGGAATCCAGGTCTTTCTCTGCTCCCTGGGAAGTGCACGCACCTCACCGTGCTTCAGCAAGCTGCCAAAACACTGAGTCTGGAGGGGGAGCAAGGCAGAGAGCCCAGCCTACAGCTCCCTTCCCTCTTCCAGCCTCTCTCAGCCCACGGGACAGGGCTCTGCTGTGTCCTTTTGCCCCCTACATGGCACCAAGCCACGGAGCCTCCTGGGGAGCAGCACGTCTGCTCTGAGCCCAGCACGTCTGAACGCTCCCCGCTCCCGCCTGAGCTCTTCCCGTCACGCCTGAGAGCACAGGCAGCAGCCCCTGGCTGCCCCAGCCCCAGCAGTACCTGGTTGGGGTCCACGTCGTAGCCATGCTTGGCTGCCAGGGTCCTCCCCATGGCCAGGTTGATCACGTAGCCCACGATGGCGAGCGAGAAAGCCGTGCCCACCATGTCCTTCCACTTGCTCACCAGGGGCAGGGTGGGCTCTGGGAACCTGCACTCAGAGCACAGGTGGGAAGCTGTGACGGCGCTGGCTGGGGGCTGGGGGGGTGGGTGAGGAGCTGGAGGGTTCAGGAATGACACAATCCGTGCCCACACTCCAGAGGATGGGGGTGATTATGTCACAGGGCATGCTGACACTCCTGGAAGGGGACTCTGGGATTACAGAGAAGAGTGAGGTGTTTTCCAGGCTGTAGGAGGAGGAGGAGGAAGGAAAACTGCCTGGAAGGTGAATCAGACCTGCACAAGCACTTACCCCATGCTGATCTTCCCCACTATTGGCATCCCATACTTGTCGGGCATGTTGAAGCTGCCGGAGATTGCGGTGGCCACGATCACCTGCAAGGCAGGGAGTAAAGAGCTGTGAGCAGGAAGAGCTGGGCTGGCTCACAGCATTAACCCTGCCATGCTCCCAGAGCTGACAGAATAAAACCAGCACCAAGTTTAGGCTGGGGAAGGCGAGGACAGTCCCAGCAGGGGTTATTATCTTCACCCTCAGCATCACCAGGATGCAGTGCAGGGATGAGCACGGGGCTGGCCCAGTTTCTGGCCCCAACCCCTGTGGGGGCCGTGTCACACTCACTGTGTAGATGCTCTACATGGTGGCCCTGCTGAGAGCAGCAGTGTCCCGGGGCTGTGAGGCGAGGGGAGGCTCCCAGGGACAGCCCAGTGTCACTTACGATGATGATCTCCATCGGGATGGGCATCCGGATCTTCTTCATGTACTTCAGGTTGAGCTCCTTGACAACAATCAGGAGCACAGAGCTGACCAAGGCATAGACCAGGGAGGCCAGGTTGGTTTGGGGCAGACCTTTACAAATGTCAATGAATGTCTGAAGGGGAGACAAGAGGAGAAGAGGTCACGGCGAGCCAGACACTCTGGGCAACATGGACAGAACAACGGGCAGCACTTGTTACCACAATCAACACCCTGAGATGTGAGCAGCGCTAAAAACCCTCTGCTGAGGGATCAGCCCCCAGCCCGGGGCCTGTGCTGGTGATTTAATGCAGTTCTGGCTGCATCAGCACAGGATGCATCCATGGAAGACACAGGAAATCCCAGGAATGAGCAAACCTGCTCAGAGGAAACATTCCTGCTGCTAACAACTCTGCAAGACTCCTGCTGCAAAGCAACACAGCTCATATCCCCCCCAGATCCCAGTCCCATTTGATTATTCCTCATTAAAACCACGCAGGCAGGGCTCAGACAATGCTGGGTAGGTCTCGGATTCTGTGGTGTGCCCTTGGGGTGGTGTTAACATTNAGGTCAGCCAGGGCAGCCAGAGGGATGTCCTGGGTCCCGGCAGGAAGGGAACACAACGCTGCTGGGGCAGGGACTCCCCTTCCCCCACCCTTTCCTGCTCTCCTGGGCCCCGTTTCCCGGCAGGGGCGGCGGTGCTGCCGCGCTGGGGGGAAGGTGGCTGTGCAGAGCCCCCACTTACGTAGACGATAGCTAAGGGCCCGGTGTAAGACGGGACCGTCAAGCCGAAGACGTACTTGAGCACGGAGATGAGGATCTGCAGCCCCGCCGCCGTCATGAAGCCCCTGATGAACGACTCCGACAGGTAGATGGCCACGAAGCCAAACTGCAGGAAGCCCAGGCACAGCTAGGGTGGGACAGAGGAGCTGTGGTCAGAGCAGTGACAGCGCCCTGTGGGGCAGGGTGATCCTCTGGGAGGGCACACACAGCTCTCCCACACACACAGGGGTGTCCCGGAGCAGGGATGGGGACAGCAGGGCTAGGAGTGCCATTCTTGGATTGTCCACACAGAGAATTCCACCCCAAGACCAAAAATCCCCAAAAATCTCTATGCTGAGCCATCATCCACCCCCACTCAGGGCTAAGAGTGCCATTCTTGGATTGTCCACACAGAGAATTCCACCCCAAGACCAAAAATCCCCAAAAATCTCTATTTTGAGGCACCATCCACCCAGAAGCGGGGCCTCTTCGAGCATCTGCCACCACCACCTCTGCTCCAGGGAGAGCCTGGCTCTCAGTGTGGCTCAGGGACACAGCAGAGCCCTCACCTGTATGATGGCTGTCAGGCAGGCCAGGGTGGCAGAGATCTGCAGCCTGGCTGCCTCCAGGGCCGGGGTGTTCACACTGGTCTCGTTGGTGGTGTGGTTGAAGTACTGGAAGTCTGACTCAGGAGCCAGCTCGTTGCAGATGTTGCCAACAATAATGCTGATGACAGCAAAGGTCCCTGCAGACAGCACGGGGAGGTCAGGAGCTCCCTCTGGTACAGCCCTGTCCTGGAAGGCTCCTGGGCAGGTGGGGCTGTGCAGAAGGAGTCACTGAGCCCCTCCCCAGCCCCACGGCAGGAGGTGGCATGGGGTCACTGGGTGACATCCTGCAGCACAGCCAGAATCTGCGACCCCACAAACCCCATGCAGAGCAAACGTCCCAGTCCTGGGACACAGCAGCATTCCCAGCCAGCATTTTACTGTCCTGGGCAGGCTGCTCCTCACCTGGCACCATCTGATGGATGCCCCCGAGGAAGAAGTAGGTGACCAGGGGGAAGAAGGAGGAGTAGAGCCCGTTGACAGGAGGCAGATTGGCCAGGAGGGCGAAGGCCATCCCTGCAAAACACGAGGGACACAGGCAGGGAAATACAGGGAGCAGCAGGCTGGAGGGAGAGCTTGGGGTCATCAGTAAAACACAAAACCCCTCCCAGCATCACCTGCAGAGCTTTACTCGAGCTGGCAAAGTGTCATTCCCTCTTGGACACGCAGAGAGGGATGCTGCTCACCTTGTGGCACTTGGATTGTCCCCGCACTGACCCCGCCGAGGACATCGGGCAGGATGTAGTCCTTGATCTTGTACTTGGGAAGCCACGCCAGTATTGGGAACAGGCGGAAGAGGGTGAGCTTGAGCCTGGAAGCTGAACATCTAGAAGGGAGATAAAAATGAAAGCAAATTTGAAAGATGAAGAATTTGAAAATGAAAAAGGGAGGAAGGAAATGAGCCGGAAATAAGGAAGGATCTTCCCAGGAATGTCTCAGCCTTTCTCCCTCACCAGATTCTGAGCCCTCTCTTTCCTCTATTATTGCCTTCCTTTCTCTGAGGAGTGGAGATAGAGTTCCAAGAAAGTCATCAGTAGGGTTATTAACCTTTGTTTGCATAATTATAAGCCTTTCTTTAAGGTGGTATTGGTTTCAATCAGAAAGCTGAGAAAAGGAAATCCCAGCTGGAAAACTTAAAAAAAATAATCCACATGACCCTACATGTCCCTACAATTGTGCTTTTTCCACTATTAAAAAAAACCCTTGGGAAACAGGACCCCAGATCCCAAATGCACTCAGTGCAAACTGTTCTGCTGAGAAAAGAGCCACCAATTTCATTTTCTTCAGCCCATTTGCATTTCTCCCATACCTTTCATCCATCAAACCCGTGAAGACCACAGCTCCCCAGGAAAAATGGGATCTGTATTCCCAGGTCTGAATTACACCCCCCCAATTCCTGCCTAAATCTGGTTTACGTTCTCCAGGATTCCCTGTTACCTGAAAAGGTTTCTCAGTTTCTCCCCAACGGGGTAAGTTCTGGTTTTCTTCTCAAACTCCTCGTCGAAGAGGCTGACGGAGTAGGCGGGACGCTCGATGGCATAGCGGGGCCTGGCCTGGCTCATCTCTGGATCATTTGGATTTTCCAAAAAAAAAAAAAACAACAACAAATATTTAAAAAAATAGGAAGGGCAAAGCCAAGAATGTGGCTGGAGTTGGCCCCACCTGCGCTATAACAGAGCGGACACCTCCAGCGTCTGGAGCCCTCCCCGAGCTTCTCCACCCTAAATAGTTTCCCCGTGGAGGAGAGGCAGGTCCTGGGAGTGGCTTCTCCCAGCTCCAGGGGCTGCTGCTGCTCCCCGGCCCCGCAGCTTTCCCAGCTCTTCGGAGGTGATGCTAATGAGCGATGCTAATGAGCGGTGCTAATGAGCGGTG
This sequence comes from Ploceus nigricollis, assembly GCA_013399945.1. NCBI lineage: Eukaryota > Metazoa > Chordata > Aves > Passeriformes > Ploceidae > Ploceus > Ploceus nigricollis. Next base: position 313,378 of record VXBC01012309.1, read on the forward strand.
CCGTGCCAAGGGACCGAGCTCGGCCTGGGTCGCAGGGCAGGCGGGCAGGGGCGCTAATCCCGGCTCCGGGAGTGCCTTTTTGCCTCGGGGGAGGCACTTGACCTTTCCCATGGCTCGGTTTCACCACCGGTGGGGTTGGCAAGGCTTTGCCAGGCTGGTTGATACTGGCACCGGGATTGAGGGCTGGATCCCTTCCGAGGTGTTCCTGCCACACTGCCCAGCCTGTCCAGCATTCCAGAGCCTTCCCAATCCTCGGTTTCCTCTAGGAAGTGATGCTCGGGGAGATAACTGTTGCTAACTCATGTCAGTGATGAAGATGCCAAAACATCCCGGCAGACCAGTCCTGCCCGGTATCTGGGTCTCACAAAGGGATGATGAACTTCAGACATCCCTGATTTTACCGTGCCCGGAGATGCCAGGGGAGAGGGGAGAATCAGCCCGAAGTGGCTGGGCTGGGAGGGGAGGGAGGAAGTGGTCAGATATAAACCAGGATCTCGGTAATTATTTGTGTTTTGGCATGTATCTAAGTGGGTCGTTGCCCAACACAGGAGGAGAAGAGGGGGTGGGAAAAGCTGGTGATTCAGGCAGGAGAATGCATCGAGAAGCAACATCCAGGTTGCTGAGAGTTTACAGAGTGATCTGGATGTGCCAGAGCCTCCCCTGCCCTCTCTGGGCGCTGCTGAAAGTCAGGGCACACCTGGACACCGGGATGAGCAAAATGTCCTTCCACAGGACTGGTGAGAGCCCTGCTGGTGCCTCGGAGTGGAGGACGGGAGGGGATTGCAGCAGAACAGGGCAGGAAGGAAAGGATGATGCAGGGAGCCGAAACGTTGGGGAGAATTTAGGTCAACAGAATCATTATGCAAATAGCAGATAATGGGTCTAGAAAGGGAGATCATCAACCCCACTCCTTTAGAGATCACAGGGGCCATCAAGAGCACCCTGCTGTAAAACTGCCCCGGCCATGGGGTGTTTGTGATTCCAGCTCTGATCTGCACCAGATCAGAGCTCGGGAGGGACCCCAGCCCGCGGCTTTGGAGCAAAGGGGAGACCCGTCCCTCTTCCTGCAGTGCCAGCTGCCTGATCAGTGCTCTCTGCAGGGCATCCCTGCTGTCCTTTTCCTCTGGAGAGTCCCCTCCAAGAGCAAGGGCAAGCTTTGCCTTTGGATAATAGCACTAATCCTGGGCTCTTCCCAGTCCCTCATGCCAAAACCCTCTCTGATAAACAGTCGCGGTTTTCCCACGTTTCCCGTGATCCTGTGGCTGTTCCCAGCCCTCCTCCCAGCCCCACAGCTCTGCTCGGAATTTCCAGCTCTCCTTGGTGAATATTTTGTAGGTCCAGACCCAGCCACAGCTTCTGAGGGCTGATAATCCCACCCGAGTTCCTGGTGGTCTCTCTGATCTCCATCCCTTCTGCCACCAGACAGACCCAAGCAGCCAATTAAATCCCAGCTCTTTAATGAAACTCCCCGCTGAGTGAAAGTGCTGGCAATCAGGAAAAAATAATAAACAGAGCAGGTATAGAGGGGAAAATATCCCCATGATTAAATTCCATCTTAAACAAACAGGCTCGTGATGTCAGCGTCCCGGACAGAGTCAAGTTCTTGACTTGGCTTATCACAGCCTTGCCCTAGGTCAAACAGCAGCTTAAACCTCTGAGGTTTGGGCACTAAAAAGCACGAGGAGCTGCGTGGCTGCTCCTTGAACAGAAGGCAAACCCAGCTGGCCTGGTGCTGGTGGGATGAGCCCACAGAAGCTGCAGAGCTGGTTTAAACCCTGCAGCTGGGGCAGGACCCCGGAGCAATTCCATGAGTGTGGAGGGGAGAGCGGAGTGCCAGGCTGCTGCTGCATTGCAGGGACCAGGTTTTTCAAGATCTCTCTTCCAGTTTGAGCATGGAAATAAAGGACAAGGTCTGCGAGAAGAGCTCCAAGAGCTCACAAGTTTTCAGGCCGTCCATCCCTGCAGTGGGTGATGCTCAGAAATGTAAAATTTGACGTCACTGAGTACACAAATGGGATGTGATACTCAGAGCAAACAACACATGACAGCAGAGCTGCTCTGCTCCAGCAATGTGATGTGGGGGACCAACATTGTCCCAGCAGGTCATGAGTGTCCCCTCGGTCCAGACCTGGCTGATCCCAGCCCTGCCAGGCTGTGCATGCCAGGCACAGACCTTTTCTCCCAGAGTTCGCTCTGCAAACACACTCACTGAGCTCTTATCTGCTGTCCCCGTGCTGGTGATAGCTGTGCTCGGGAAGAGGAAAGTCACATTGAGGTTCCTGGCTGGTGTTGATAGGAGCCATTGGCACAGAGCCACTTTCCTGCACTGACGTAGGCACAGAGCAGGAGCTCCAGTCCAAGGAACGAGTCAAAATTTGGTGGGAGAGCCATCTGATCCCTGCCTTAGGCGTGACACAAGGGCCCAAACTGATCCCAGTGCTGGAGATGGACAAATGTCCCATTCAACCAGCTGCTTCTTAATTTTAGGGATTAAAAAATCAGTGCTCTCGAAATAACGCTTCCTCCTTTGCTGCCCCCTCTCCATCCCCCTTCTCCTTGCACAAGGCACACCCAGCCCTCTGTGCTGTTTGCTTCGGGATTGGGTTCAGAGGTCCAGCCTCTTCCCAGTCCGTGTGAATCTCCATCCAAAACACCCCCTCCCGGCCCCATTGCCCAAGAAAGGGCCATAAAAGCAGCTCCCCCCTGTCCCCCGGCCCAGGTCTGCCGGGAGAGCACAGGCACAGGTGCAAGGGTTTGCTTGCAACACCAGGACAAGGTCTTGACTCCCGTGCCCC
>VXBC01012309.1:316198-326311 GCA_013399945.1 Ploceus nigricollis
CGGCTGCAGGAGCCACGGGAGCCCTGGGGCAACACGGCGGAGGGGCCAGGTCCTGCAAGGGCAGCAGGGGAAGCCACCAGCTCCTCCCTGAGACCTGCGTGGCACAGGGGCTGCGCTCTTGGTGCCAGATGTGGCGGTGCCAGATGTGGCAGTGCCAGGCTCTGCAGCGCCAGCTGCTCCCCCTGACTGAACTCCCCCTCACCCTCCTGCCACACACCCGCTCCCCCCTGCCTGAGGAGAGGGAGGTTCCTGCTGCCGCTCGCCCAGCTCAGGTGTTTCAGCAGATGTTGTATAATTCACCTCTGCCATCGGGCACTGGCAGAGCCGCCCCCGCACTCCCCGGTCACTCCCTGCAACCTCCTGGCATTGGGAACGTGCCAGCACCGACTCCAGCTGATGGACCACACCAGGAACTCACCACCAAGGGACCCCCAAGCCTTCAGCTGGGCCATTTGGGCACAGATTCTTTTTCACACTTAGAATTTGGTTGATTTAGTTTTGCTTTACCTTCGGCTCTGGATGGCCACAGGCTTCACCTACAAATGAACTGGTTCAGGAAGAAAAGCTGGCAGTGATAAAGACACATCTACAGTCCCACATTTCTGGCACGAGTATTTTGGGAAAAAAACCTTCCCAGGAATCTGGGGAGGGGGAAGAAGCAGGGGCAGGGAAGCAGGGGTTGTATTCAGGGGGCTGATGCCATGCACTGGGCACACACCTTTGTCCCTAGGATTTAACCTTTTCTTAACCTTTACCCATTAGAAATAGAAGAGGAAGACAGCAGAAGAGCATATAAATCAGGTATGAAAAATATCCATGCCTCAGAAAAGGCAAAATGCCAGAACCCATAAAGTTCAGTCAAAACTTTGCTGTTCCAGTCCGTTTTCCAGGAGGAACCACGGTGATGGCTGGTGGAATAAGAGCCAGAGGGAGAAGGGGATGAGAGGAGGTGCTGATGGGCTCTGATGGATCTTGGGCAGGCATGGAATGGGTCCCGTGCCACAGTGCAGGGCCGGGAGGAGACATCTCTCCTTCTCTCCAGCTCCCACCCCCATCCCACTGCCCTGGGCTGCCCCCAGGATCCCCCAGCCCATTCCCCCACTCCTGCACCTTCACCACGGAACAGCAGGCATTAAACCAACGTTTTCTTTCTGTCCAGATGCAATATTTGGAGTGCTCAGGAGGTGATTTCCATGAGGCAGATGTCCTTTTCTCGCTGTGAGTGACCCAGCCCAGCGCAGGCAGCGGGCAGAGCTCTTGTGCTGCCGCTGCTGGGCCGGTGCCAATGTTTGATGTACCACTTCACACGAGTTTCTAACCAAACTAGCTCTGTGCCTGGTAACCAGAATAATAAAATCTGCAGGCATCTGCCAGCTCCTGAGGGTGAAGCCAAAGTGTTTGGCTCACAGGGTGTTTATTAAGTGAAATGTTTATACTCAGCAGCTCAGCTCCTGTGCTTTGCTGTGAGGGAGCAAACGCTGTGGGCACGGGGGATCTGCCCTGCACTGACACCGGGGCAGCAAAGCCCAGGCTGGACTCACTTTCCCCGGGATTTGTTTGATTTACCCAGATTTTCCCAGCCCCACCCCAGCTCTCGGTTGCTGTCGGAGCCGCATCAGCGCCGTAGCTCTGCGAGAAGGGCTGGGCTGGGGTCAGGCACTGGGCCCATGGCCCGGGGTGCTGCTTTGGGATATCCATCCCAAAGTATCTGTGTCTGTATGGACATCACAAAAGCTTCCCTGCCCTGCTGTCCCCCCGGGCTGTTACCTTGCTGAGTGTGGCAGAGCAATGCCTGACCCCACAGCATCTCAGCCCAGTCCCTGGAAGTGCTGTCTCCATCCCCTTCCCGTGGAAAGGGCAGCTGGGATTGGCAGGAGTGAACTGGAAAGGGCATTTAAAGGAAGGAGAACTGAGACTTTGTTGTCCCTCAGTGCCACAGTCTCTGTTCTTCACCTGTCTCTGACACAGACCTCTGAAGAGCAGGTGGGCAATGCAAATCCAAAGGAATTACAAAGTTTGCAGCGTTCCTGCAGCTCCTGCCAGCACTGATCTGGGATGCCTGTGGAGAGCTCACTCCTCCACATGCTCCTGCCCCTGTGGGTCCACTCTTGGAGAAGGAAAAACACCTCTGGGGTCACCCCGTCCACGCTGTCCCGGAGGTGGAGGATGGGACAGCGTTTCTGTGCTGGGAATCTCTGACCCGGGGCAGAAACACTGCGTGACCAGGACAAATGTCACTGCAGGCACTTATCTCTGAGGGAAAGGAGGACAGGTCCCCAGCTCCAGGTTTCAGCCTGCTTACAAATAAGGTGTGGACAAATTTTATCAGGGCAGAGCAGAAAGCATCCCAGCTGCAGGAACTGCAGTTTTCCACCATGGAGCAAGAGTGAGGGGATATCTCCTCTTGCTTATATACGAAGGATCCTGCCCAAACTGGACCTAAACATCCCTTGAAAGGGCACTGGGACGAGCTGGAGACCCTGCCCCCGGTGTGACAGGTCTCAGCCTGGGAGCACTCCTCATTCCCAGCTTTATAATTCCCTGCTAACCTGACTGTGAGCACAGGATGCCCTGTACAGCCAAATCTCCTTTCCTGGGCTGGATTCCTGTGCACAGCCAGTGCTTCCCAACCACTGCCTGCAGGCTCTGGGCTCCACATCCCTCTCCTCTATCCCGGGATGTGCAACTCCCAGTTTGGGCTGCAACATCCTCAGGGCAGGGAGCACTTTCCACAGTCCCACGCACAGAAAGTTCTGCTCATAACAAGGGTCCAGAAACGGAGTGTTTCTCATCAGGGTTGCCTGTCCTATATCAGGCAGGTCCCTCCACACATCTCAGCAGGAACCAGGCGGGATAAGATGACAGGATTTATTCTAGCAATAATTAATTCACATATTTGGCTCTTCCAGCCTCTCTCTTCATAATAAATCAAGCTGCTGGATCGTTGGTGTTGCTAATTCCTGAGTAAATCTGCCGCCGTAAATCCCCTTGGCGAAAGAAGGGAGGAAAAGAGAAGGGGGGAAAAGGAAGAAAAAGAAAAAAATAAAAAGAGAAAAAAAGAAGTAGCAGTTCTCCAAACAGTGCGCCTCACACCCAGTGGCTGTGCAAGCGGAGTGTAAATCCCCCACGCCCACCCAGACAAAGAGCGCGATTGTTGGAGTTACCTGCGCCTCGGGAGAGCGCCGCTGGCGCGGGGGTGCAGATGGGGCAGGAGAGGTGCTGCCGAGGAGCTGTGCAGAGGTCTGCGCTCAAACGAGCCAGTGAGTCATTTATAAATCACCCCAGTCAAGGGGACCGAGGGCTGTGCTCGGCGCCTGATTGGCTTGAGGAGTTAATTGCGAGAAGGTACACCCGGGCTAAGCCCAGGAGATAGCCTGGGGAGATAAGGGGAGATCTGAAGAGGGAGAAGAGCTTTTTTGGATGTCCCCCCTCACCCCACCCCTTCCCGCTCCGGCCTGGGCCGTTTGATCCCCTCTGCGGGTCCCTCCATGCTCTGGGTGACAATAACCCATATTCACGCCACCCCGGCCCCCTCCCTGGGCTGCCAGGGGCCGGGGGCAGCAGAAGATGTTTTTGTTGGCCGCGGTGGGCAGCGTCTGCCCGGCCTTTGAGCTCCGGCCGACTCTCCGCCCCCGGGATGGACAATGGGGCGCTTTGTGCCAGCGCCCGACCCCGCCGCGCCGGCCTGGGAGAGGGGATGGCAGCGGAGAGCGGAGTCTCTGTCATTCCCAGGTTCAAAGGGATGAGAGCAGCGCGGAAGGGAAGAGAGGGGAAGCCCCCTGTCTGCCCGGACTGGGGCTCTCGGGCCCCGGTGGGAGCCCTCGGGGATGTGCGGGACGCTCGGGCTGGGCTATCTGCCATCAGCCTCGCAGGCACGGCCCGGCAGCAGCCACACCTGGCCACGCGCTCCTCGCACAGGGTTTGACAGGTTCTTCTGACGCCCCTGGCGGGGGACAGCGACGAGCGGGGAGGGGCCGGGAGGGGCCGGCCGGGAGCTGCAGCTCGGGAGCCACCCCTGAGGTGCTGCTCGATCTCCTGGCGTGGGAGCTGCCAGGGTTTTGGGAGAGGCAGCGTTTGAAACTGGAAAAGTTCCTGGGACAGGTCAGGGAGCAGGCAGCTCAGAGTAGGGGACACGGCTCATCCCGTGCTGCCATCGTGTCCAACCCATGGCAGCACCACTGTGCTGAGCTGGGGCCAGGATCCTGATGCTCTTCTCCAGGATCCTGATCTCCTCTTCTATCCAGGATCCTGATCTCCTCTCCTTTCCAGGATCCTGATCTCTCTTCTCCAGGATCCTGATCTCTTCTCCTCTCCAGGTTCCTGGACTCCTCTCTTCTCCTCCCAGAGGGATTTGAGAGTGCAGGAGCCAGGTACCAGCCAGGATGCTGCAGGTGATGAGATGGACGGGGACATCAGCACGGAATGGGACAAGGAATGGGACAGGGACATGTCCCCAAAGGAACTGGCCACCAGAAGGGAGCTGCAGGGGGTTATTTGTTGTGGAGGAATTGATCCCTCGTGTTCTCGTTGTCCCCAAGGGCAGCTTGGCACGGGGTGGCTCTGCTGCCCTCCCTCCTCCGGGTGTCACCGGGATGTGCTGCCACCTCCGAGCGCTGGAGAGCGATGGGAAAAGGGAGCGGGGAGAGAGAGAGAACGGCAGGGAGCGCAGGGCTGGGGTGAGCAGAGGGGGGAAGGCAGCGCTGTGGGCTGTGCTCGCTCCCAGAGTGAAAATTCCCGGTACCTTGTGCACGCTCGAGGCATCGGCAGCTCCTGCCAAGAAACCTCATCGTGTGGAAATCAATCATGGTGTCTGCAGCACGCCAGAGGAACACCCTGCCGAGGGTGCCCGAGGGAAGGGGGCTGATTCATTGCCATCTGACCGGCAGAGGTAATCATTGCCGAGCAGTTATCCTGTAAATATCATTAGTAACTCGTATCGAGTGGGTTTTTTACAGGACGGGCTGATACGAGCGGAGCCTGTGGGACAGGAACGCGTGGCACGGCAGCGGGAGCAGCCCACGAGTGCTCCCAGAGGCTCCTGCCACAGAGCAAATCCCAGGAACACAGGGCTCCAGCATCCACAGGGATCCTGCGCCGCGGAAGGAGGGGGAACAGCATCCTAGATGATGCTAATTAACTTCCAGGGCTAATGTGCAGGGTTAATTAGCTGGAGCATTCATGCCAAAAGGGACTTTTGCCAGCAGTAAAGGGCATTTTTCCTAGCGAAGCTGCACCGGAGAAAGACAAAAGGTAACATTCCAAAGCTGGCTGCCAGCGTGAGGGAAGCAGGAGCAGCTGGTGCTGCCCATCCTCGGAGCTGCTCTGTGCATCAGGCACAGGGAGGGCCCAGCAAGATCCATGCCAGGTCCATGGAATGCCACTGACCCCTGGCACAGGCAGGACAGTGCTGTCTGGGCACACTGGGACACAAAACCACCCCACAGTGACTCAGTGCTGCACTGGCTGGGGCTTGCACTGGGATGCTGCAGGGCTGGAGTCCAGCTGGTTGGATTTGTGTCCCCCCAGCAGTCTCAAAACCCAATGAAGTTCTCAGCCATGTGCGAGGTTGTTTTTCCACAGGGAATGATTTACACCAGACCTTCAGGCTCCCCCTGTCCCTTCCCAGCCCCGGTGTCCCTCCTGCACAGATGGATTCCCTCTTGTTTCCTGCTGCCTGTGGCAGGAGCTGCTATTCCAAAGTCCTGCTGGGTGTGATCAGGATAAAACGAAGTCTTGCCCTGCAAGGAACCCAGCCCTGTGCAGCCACCGATGGTCCTGGGGCATTTCTGGTGTGGGAGGCGCAGTCCTGGTCAAATTCCATTTTCAGTAATTATAAATACAGCTCATTCTGCCTCTTTTTGCTCTGGCCAAACTCCCCACGTGTGGCCCGAGGATGTGACCACCAGCAGAGCATCCAGGATGGTGTGCAAGGCACGGCTGAGTGTGCGGGAAGCACAGGGAAGCTGGGGAGCACTGGGACATGGAAAGACACCCCGGGGACTCCCCAGGTCAGCCTGGGGTGCACAGAGTGCTGAGCTGGTTATCTCCCGGGCTGATAGCAGCATTCCACGTGTGGAATGTGTGGATTTGTTTGCAGATGATTAATTTTAGCAGATACGTTGGACTTAACGGGGCAATAATTCAGCAGCAATAATTCAGTGGGAGGCCGGGGCTGGGGGCAGCAGGGACAGGCAGCCGTGCCCTGGGGCAGAGGGAGCTGGCTCCTGGGAGATGATGGGGCCTGTAGGGAGCCTCCCTTCCTCCATCCTTCCTTCCCTCCCATCCCCATCCCCACCCCCAGCCCTGCAGCCAGAGCTGCTCCTCACTTTTGGGTGGTTTTGCTGGGGAAACGGGGCTTGTGCAGGCACAGGTGTGGGAAGGAGGTGGGGTTTGGGATGGAGATGCTGCAGGTGGAGCGGGGCAGCCTCTGAGGAGGGAATCTGGGGCTTCCATGAGGATCTGGGAGGTGCTGAACAGGTTGAGAGATGCTGGGAGGTTGTTCCTCATGGCTGATGTGCTGCTCAGGCTGTGACATCTACCCAGGTGGGGTGTCCTGCTTCCCTGTCTGTCTGTCTGTCCCTTCAGGAGCGTTTCAGTTCCCTCAGCCGGGTGGGAAAGCAGAGATCTGGGCTGCCAAATCCCACAGGAATGAGGTGGCCCTTCCTGGAGCAGGTCATGGACGTGCCCAGGGCTGCAGGACGCTCTGAGCTGCTGGGAGGGTGGGCAGGGGGTGGCACTGCTGGTGTCACCACGGGCACTGCACAGAGCTCTGACATTCCCAGGGCTGGTATCACCATTTCCTGCTCTCCCAGGAATGCAGGGCCCGGGCTGGATGCCACCGTCCCGCGGGCAGAGCTGGCCTGGCCGTTGGCTCCGTGGTGCCAGGGCTGGAGCCACAGGTGCCACCTGAAAGGAACCGCTGGCGCTGCCACCCCCGCTCGGTGACACCAGCTGGCACAGGGGGCAGCTGATCCGGGCAGGAATGAGGAACACCGTGTCTCAGAGGAGGCAGCAGGATTATTTACAGCACCAAAGTGAGGGCTGGAATGCAGGAAGGCTTCGGGAGGCTCGAGCTGCCCCCGGCAGCGCGGGGGCGTCAGGGCCTCAGCTCTCGGGGCTGGGAGGGGCTCTGGGGTTTTGGGGTTTATCTCTGGGGGAATTGCTGGGTCACAGCTGCTCAGGGCCTTTCCAGCCTGCCCTAGCCCTGTGGGGACATCTCCAGAGGCAAGGGAAGGGCCACCCTCCTGCTGGGACCGTGTCACCTGCGTGTGTCTGTGGGGTCAGCCCTGTCACAGCCTCTTCTTCATGGGGGAGCTCCTCCCAGGGCTGCAGCAGCAGGGCTGGCACGGGCACATCCCCAGATTGAAGGGTTTGTGGGGTAAGACACCCTGGCTTGGGGAGCAGAGCACGTTTGGGTGGTCAGAGCCAACCCCACCACCCCAAATTTCTGTCTGGAGCACCACAGGGATCCCCAGAGGAATCATCACCCCAAAAGACTCTGCCCAGCCCGCAGGCAGCACCTGGCACTGGGCTGTGTGTCCTCACCTGGGACTGGCCCGTGCTCTCGGGACAACCCTCAGGTCACCTTGAGCAAGGGCTGTTATCTTATTTGTAAAATAGGTGTAAGATATCTGCCTTCTGCAGGGGAACTCCAAATGTGCTCAGCAAGGGCTGCCCAAGGCCTAGGGACACGAGCAGCTCCTGGGGCTGGGTGGGAGCAGCCCCAGCATCAAAAATTCCTGCCCTTGGAGCAGCCCCGAAGCGTTTGGGGCCCCCAGGCCAAGGGGTGCCAGTGGAGCATCCCATTCTCCTGGAATTCAGGCTGGGGGCTGGCTCCAGGCACTGCCTCCCCCACCCCTCAAGGCTTTCTGCCCACTCTGACCCAACAGAGTCAACCCAAACGAGGCTTTTTCACTTAAACCATTGAATTCCTGTGAAGGANGGCCAAAAAAAAAAAAAAAAAAAAAAAAAAAAAAAAAAAAAAAAAAAAAAAAAAAGGGGGAATTTTCCAAAAAAAAAAAAAAAAAAAAAGTGGGAAGGCATGTGGAGGAGAACGTGTGGCTTTCCTTGGGGGAAAGTGATTGTGGTCCCATCACTGCTGCTCTGTGCCCTTGGGCAACTCATTAAGGGCCAAACGCTTCGATGGGAGGGAGATAAGCCCTGAAATAAACCTGAAATTGTTCAGGGCTCTGAGGTCAATGCCTGCAGAGGAGCTCGGGTGTTGGACGTGAGGAGCTGGAGCAGGAGGAGGCCCTGTCGCCCCTGGGCAGAGATCAGCGGGCAGATTTTAGATGAAAGCGCTGCCTGCTTTGCCTTTTTGAGGAGTTTTCGGAGTGTTGGTGCTGCAGCCCTGGCATGAGGTGCCAGCCTGCCCTGGAAGAGGGGCTGGTTAAAAGGCATTAAAGTCAAATAAAGCATCTGGGGCCCGAGGGATGCAGTGTCCAGCTGGAACCTGGTGGGAGAGGGATTCACTGCCCTGAGCCTCACCCAGGGCCTGAGGGAGGCTCTGCTGCTGCCCTGGCTTCTGCTCTGGTGCAGCCCCATCCCCAGGGATGCTGGTGATACCAAAATGGGCCAGAATAAACTTTCTAACACAATTTGAAGTATTTAATCTTGGAACTCCATCCAGCAACTTCTGAAAAACTGAAATTTTCTATTCTCTGTGTTGTTTATCACTGATGGCCTCATGCAGACCTGAGGGAGCTCAGCCAGGGCAGTGAGAGGAGGCAAATCCACATTTCCCTGAGGTCAGCACGAGTGGAGCTGCAGATCACCATTGTTTGTGTCTGTCCACACTCTGAGGAGCTGCTTATTCACCCAGGACAGGGTCCAGCCTACCTCAAACCTAAACCTGGGGAATTTGGGATAGCGAGCTCCTCCTCGGGCAGNAAACCCAGAGGACCGCAGGGAGGGGGGGACAGTGGGACAGCCCCGTGCCAGGCTGGCAGGGCCACCGTGCCCACCGCACATCCCCGATCCTGATCCTGATCCAGACCCTGATCCCGATCCCGATCCCGATCCTGCTGCTGGCCCCAGCTGCGGGGACGCCGCCTGAGGCTGCTGACTCCAGCATGTCCCAGAGCTGGCTGCCGGACTGGCCACAGCCCCTGATCCTCCCTACGTGCTGGCCCTCAGCCCTGCCATGTCCCCAGACCCCGCTGTCCCCAGCCCTTGGCCGGGCACAGCCCTGTGGCCCCACACAGCCCCGCACGTGGGTGTGCTCCGGGGTGGGACATGGGGACAGCACCTCCCGTGGGCTAGGGGTGAAGGAGAAGCACCAGCATTTGCTGTGGCTGGGTGGGCAGTGGGGCAGAGGGCGAGGGGACAGCCGTGCTTCAAAGCCGGGCTGATTGATTGTGTGTCCCTTTTGGGGACAGCCACACCTTGGGGAGACAGTCACACCAGCCCCATCAGTGTCACCCCCTCTCTGTGGAGGCCATTGAGGAAAGGGACAACAATCATCCAGGAAATTCACAGCACCAGGAGCGTTCTTGGAAAGAAATCCCGGCGTGCCCCAGGCCGGGCCACCACCCCGAGCCCGTCACTGCCGGGTGATAGCGGCCAGGAGTGGCCCCGGTGGCCCAGGGGCTGTGTGACACCTCCGGAGGTGTTTACTGCCCTGCGGCCCGGTGGCACCACGGGGCAGCGATAAGGCTTTGCGTGATGCCCTGGCTTTGTTTTTCAGTCTGACGCCTTTGAAAGGTTACCTGGAACTTTGAACCTCTGGCTTTTATCAGGTCGGCTTTGAAGTGGCTGAAGCCACTGCGTTACCCTCAGTCCCAGCTCCAGGTTAATGAGGCTTCTGCTTCCAAACAGGAAAACTTGGTGGGTTTTGATTCTTTTTGCAGCTTCTTAAGGTATTTCCCAGTGCCTTTATTTAAATTCTCACATTATAAAAGAATTTAATCCCACCCAGCTCCAGGTGCCACAGGCTGGGGTAGGTGGACATTCAGGGACATCATTTCATGGTGGGCTTGATGATCTCAGAGGGCTTTTCCAACCTAAACTATCGATTCTATGATTCTTGGGCACTGCTGCCTGTGCCTGGGATGTGTCTGGGAAGGAGCAGCGGAGGAGCCGCTCTCTGCCAGCCCCGCAGGGGGATTTGTGATG
>VXBC01012309.1:336837-352441 GCA_013399945.1 Ploceus nigricollis
TCTGCAGCCCCCCACAGCCCCCCATGCCCCCCACACTTTGAGCCAGCCCAGCCCAGGGCTCAGCAGCTGCTTTGCCCTTTTTGTTTCAAGGACCCACCAAGCACATTGTGTTGTGAGTTCCCCAAGAGAATCAAAGCAAAATTCACTGGAAATCACCGGTGGCTCCGGGAGTTTTGTGGCACAGAAAGAGCCCCAGGGTCTTTCCGGTCTCCTTGTTACCTTCTTGTTTACCAGCCCCAGCTGAGGAAAGGTGCATTCCCGGTGCTCCCTCGGCCCCTGCCCCACCCCTGGGATGCTCAGGCATGGCCACAGCCACCTCCAGGGATTCCTGCTCTACCTGGGCAAAGCATCCCCTTCTTTCTGCCCCTGTGGAAATCCCAGGGAAGCTCCAGCCACACTGGGAGTGCAGCCCTGGCAGTGCCATGGATCACCCAGGGGGGAGAGCAAGACACGGGCAAGGAGGATTTAACCCCCAGCGTAACCCTTTGAGATGTGCAGGATTTCTGCTGGGCTGCTGCTGACAGAAGCATGAGAAATTTGGGTTTATTGAATATTTTATTGGCTCAGGATTCAAAAACAGAGAATGTGCAGAGCAGATCACAGAGCTGCTCAAGACATTTTTATATCACAGTGTCCTGGTGTGGACTGAACCTCTGCTGGACTCTTCACTGCATCCCTGGCTGTCTTCATCCCCCTGGGGGCACTGAGGAGGACACGGTGACATCCACTGCCCTGCCAAGGTCCGTTCCTCTCCTGCCCCACGGATGTCACAGCCCTAGGGGACAGCAGGGGCCAACCCCACCATGTTATTCCCACGGTCGAAGACGGAGTAGAACTGACGGATGAAAACATCACCCAAAATCCAGAGGGGTCCTGTGGGAGGGGGGATGTCGCTCCCCTGGAAGCCGCTGGTGCAGAAGGCCATGCCATCAGCATACTCCTGGGGGAGGAGAAGGGGAAAGCTGGGCATGAAGCCGAGAGCCTTGTGTACGTGGAAACACCCAGGAACGGTGGCAAAGCAGAAACCAACGGGGTTTGTCACCCTTGGGGACACACTGCCAGCTCCTGGTGTGGGGCTGGGCCACCTTTGCCACTGGAGCAGCTGGGATTTGGGATTGAGGGAGCCACAGCCATACCACGAGGGTGTAAGCCTGGGCGCTGAGCGTGTAGGGCAGCCTGTTGATGGTGAAAGTCAGGTCAGGCATCGCGCTGAGGTTGCTGCACTCCACGGCGTACTAGAACAGATCCGGGGGCTCAGGGGCTGCCCAGGGGGGTCCTTTCCAGCAGGGAAGGGTCCCCAAGGCTTTGTCCCCTCCTGTCCCCACCCTGGCTCTCACCTCTCCATCCACAGACACTGCCCCAATGAGGTTTTGCAGTTCTTTGATCTCCTTGGTGGGGCCCGTGATGAGCGACGTCCCTGTGTCCACGATGGCCTGGCAGCCGTTGGCACAGAAGGTCACTGTCCCACCCAGCTGGATGCTGGAAGAGGGGAGAAGGAGCAGGAGGGATTTGTTGTGCTATGCCAGCCCAGCCCTGCCCTGCCCTGCCTCCCTGCCCAGCACCACTCACTTGTCCAGCTGGATCTGCCAGTAGCCCTGCTGGGTGACCGGCACCCAGTTCAGGGTGCCCGTGAAGCGGGAGGTGTCAAACCCCCCAAAAAGCACCTCTCCTCCCTGGGGGGAGTCAGGGTTCCTGCAGGGAGGAGGAGGAGGAGGACACATGAGGGATTTTTGTCCATTTAGCATGAACTTACCCCAACTTTCTCCCCACACATGCTGTAAAGCCAGAGGTCTGTGATGCTCAGTCTGGTACCAAACCCCCCTTCACTATCTCAGTAAAATATCTGTATTTTAGCAGCCCCTCCTGCTCCCTAAAGCAATGCCAGACTCCAAGCAACATCCCGGAGCAAAGCCATGTCCATACGAGCTCATGTAGACGGAGAAAATGGGCAGCTCCACCAAATTTTGGGCCATCATGTTGTCGAAGACAGGGGTGACCCCATCCACAGCCAGGGAGGGATAAGCCAGCCCCAGGATCCCATCGAACTCAGCATCCAGGAAGGCTTTTCCCGGCTCACTGATGCTCTCTGCAAACTGCTGGTTGCTCACGGCCAGACCCTCGACCTGCAGGGAGGAGGGGGTTCTGTGGGGGGGCCGAGCCCGTGGGCAAGTCCCAGGCACATTGTCCAGAGCAGGGCAACCCAAAGGTCACTCACGGCTACTTGGTCGGATCCAATGATCCCCGTCAGGCTCCCGGTGCCGTACTGGATGGAGAAGGGGGTCCCTATCACCTGGTAGGTGCTGGACTGGGTTGGCTGGAACCTGGTGTGCTCAGCTGGGGAAGGAGATGGGATCTGTCACCAGAAATGTCATTTTTTGCATGGCCACAGCTGCCAGGAGCCCACAGTGAGGCAAAATGATGGCGCAGCGTGGTGTGACCAAAACTCCTGGTTATGGGGGCTCTGCTGAGGGATGCGCTGGAGTTCTGAGGGGGGAGAAAACCTCTCCCATTTCAATCTGATGAAGGGTGCAAGGGCTGTTAAGGGGGAGCAGGATCAGCAACATTTAATGAGAACTGAGATGAGCACTGCTGTCCCTGGTTACAGCCAGCAGCAGCCCCAGGGCACTGTGGGATCCAGTCCCATTCCCCAGTTCCCTGTGGGATCCAGTCCCATTCCCCAGTTCACTGCGGGATCCAGTCCCAGTCCCCAGTTTTCCCTGTGGGATCCAGACCCACTCTCCAATTCCCTGCAGGATCCAGTCCCATTCCCCAATTCCCGCTGGGCTCCAGGGCAGCCCTGGGACTGCTTGGGAATGCTCTGGTCCCTCTGGGCTCTCTGGGGCTGGCTGATCTCTGACGGCCCCAAAAAGCCACATTTGTCCCCTGCTGAGCTGTCACCCCCTGCTTTCACCCCCGGATTTCTGTCACCTCTGTTAGGAGGGTCCCCACGGCCTTGGGGCTGGTGGCCCATGGCCTCTCTGGGCTCAGGGGCTCCCCACTCACCGCAGGCTTTGCTGACACAGTAGACAGAAGGCACCCAGAGGTTGGAGGAGCCCGTGTCGAACACCACGGTGAAATTCTGGGGCGGGGTCCCGATGGAGATCTGCCCAAAATACTCCATCTGCCAAAGAGGGGGACAGAGAGCACCGTGAGCCACCAGCACAGCCAGAAATGCCACCAAAGCAGAGCCTGGGCTGTCTGCAGGGCACGGATGGGGCTCAGTGTTTGATCTGTGCAGTGCCAGGGGGAATAAAGGAGACAAATATTTAAGGAACAACACTGGGGACTGAGGACAAAAGGCAGCATGGTGGGTACAGGCCTCTGCCTCTTCCTGGCAAGGCTGGCCCTGAGGGGACCCTCGTCACCAGGCAGGGGCTTTGGGGACCGGGGAATTGGGGAATGGGATTTCCCTGGGGAGCTCCCTCCACCTCTGTGGGGGCTCTGCCCTGAAAAGAGTGTAACTTGAATTTTGGTGTAAATCTGTGCCCAGGGGGGCGGGCAGAGCGCAGCAGGGAGGGAGGGGGCTGGCAGTGCCTGCCATGAATGCCCCCCTTGTCCTCATCCTGACATGCCCGGGGACAAAGGGCCGGGCAGGCAGCGAGCCCCGGCACGCCGGGCACTGCCCGGAGCCGCGCGGGCTGCGGGAAGCGGTTGGGCCTCGGGCACTGCTCGGGCGAACTGAGGGTGCTCCCAGCCCTGGTGCCTCCCTGCTCACGTCCAGGTAGTTGATGAGGGGCTCGTTGGTCTCCGAGAAGGCGGCGCAGTCCTCGCTGCTCGTGTCTGGCCCGCCCGGGGCCCTCCAGAGGTGCGAGAGCTGCCCCCGGTCCCGCAGCAGCTTCCGCAGGGAGCGGCGCCGGCTCAGGGGCACCCTGCGGGGAAGGGCCTGGTCAGTGCCGTGGGTGCTGTGCCCACCCTGGGGGTGCTGGGCACTGCCGTGGGTGCTGTGCCCACCCCGAGGGTCCTGGTCACTCCCCTGGGTGCTGCTCACATCCTGTGCCCACCCTGAGGGCCCTGGTACTGCCAGGATGGAGGTTCAGAGCCCACATCCCCCCCCGCAATGATTTCCTGTTGAGGCACAGCAGAAGAGGGGCACTGGATGTGTTTTAGGGCACAGGAAATCAAGGCCAGAGCTGGCAGGAGAGCGTCCAGGCCCTGGCAGTGACAGCACGGGCAGCTCGGGGCCACCAAGGGGAAGGACCTTCGGGCTGGGCAGGGCGAGCAGGCCCAAGGGGAATCCAGGCTGGCTTTTTGTGCCCTCCCTCCTTGCACAAACCCCTTCCCAGCCCCTCCTGCTGCTGCCAGGCTCTGCCCAGAGGGACGGAGAACACAGAAATCCCAGCGTGCTGCCACCGCGCCGGCACAGCCGTGGGGTGCCCAGGCTGAGCTCCGCCACCCGTCACAGCCCTGGCAGTGAATCCCCAGACCCTGGGGACCCTGGGGACCCTGGGGACCCCCTTACCTCCTCAGGGCGCTGGCCAGGGCCAGGCAGAGCGCGGCGAGGAGCAGCAGGCGCCTCATGGCGTGGCTCGGTGGCTGTGCCCGCCGCAGTGCCGCTCTTATACCCGCGGTGCCAAGCTCGATAACGGCCCTGCCAGAGTCAACACCGGGCTCGGGCACCCACAATGAATCACTGGCCACGGCCCAGGCGAGGCTGAGCGGGCGCTCCGGGGTCACGTTTGCTTTTCTGGGTGAGGACGGCGCTGGGGTCCTGTGGGAGCCGAGCAGGGGCGGGTTTGGCTGAGTTTGGCTGCGGGGCCACTGGTCCCGCAGGGGGAGCACAATGGGGTCCCCATCCCAGCACTGGTCCCCATCCCAGCACCAGCCCCTTATCCACCGGTGGAAACCCCCCAAAATGCTTCAGAGGAACATTTCCCTTCTCCTTCACCCCACAGCCTCAGCCCAGGGAACTGCCCATGGCTGTGGGGTGCCCCCAACCCCAGCAGCTGCAGGGAGGTGCAGCAAAGGGATGTGTTTGTACCATCAGCCACTGACCTAATTTTAAAAGGCAAAGACTAATTAGCAGTGATGAACAGCTCGGGAATCCTCAACTTTCCCTTCCAAAGGCCGGGAAGGAGCAGCTTTCCATGGGAGACAGCTCCCTGGTGCTCTGCAGGCACTAATGGGCTCATCCCCTGGGAGTTTTATTTTACCCAGGACGGGCGTCTCATTAAAGCCTCAGCGAGTGCAAACAGAAAATGCTGATGAACAAATAAAGCCTTCAGACATGGGGGGAGGCGAGTGGGGGCAGGCAAGGGTTTTCCTGCTGCCACCATCTCCCAGGCCCTTATTTTCCATGCTGTCCTTATTCTCCATGGTTTTGGCACTAAAAGAACCGATGGTGGGTGCTAAAGGGGGTGTTCTGCTCAGCCAGCCCCATTCACGTGATTAACAGGGTTTAGCACCGTGCTAACCAATTTTTTGTTTGTCCCAGCGAGCCTTTTTTATCTAATTAAATTTTATCTAATTAAAGCCCTCGCCCAGGAAATTAAAGTCCTCATCTGTGAGGCACAGGTACCGAGGGTGGCTGGGGACAGCTGAGTCACGTCCTGCTGTCACCGGGATCTTGTGTCCCCATCCCTGGAGATGCTGCCAGGCCCCTCCTCTCCCCAGCTTTGCGGGCAGATTAAGCTTTAAAAAAACCCATCAAATATTTCTCGATGTGAGCAGGAAAATGTTGGGCACAGCACAGTTGATGCCGATGGCAAATGCAGCTGTTTTTTCAAAACAAATGAAAATTCCCTGCATTCCCCCACACTGCAATATTTTTTATTTACTGAGTGGCTTTTATACAAATTTATTCTCTATTTCCCCTTTTGAGATGCAGTTTAATGTTCCAGCCTCCCTCCTTTTCCTAATCACATATTCATGGATTAGAAAGAAACTTCCTAAAACAAAAGCAGCTGCAGCAAGTGCCAGATAAGCTGAAAACAGCAAGTGGATTGTTCCAGACATGGTTTATAACCCAAAAATCCTATCAGAAAACCCAGCCTGAAGGGTCACTGGGCTTTGGAGATAAACATGAGGGTGAGCAGCAGCACAGACACGCCAAACACTTTAAGTGAAATAGTTTATTTTGTGGAAAAGATCCCCCAATTGGATCATCATAATCTGCAAACTCCTGGCAGCGGATTCAGCATAAAAATAGGAAGATGAAAGTCATAACAAGGCCAGACCTTTCATTTAGACATTTTTGCAGCTAAGCAAATCTATTTTGACTTTTGAGTTATTTTAGAAGCAATTTTAAAAGCTCAACTCTTAGGGGCACTTCAAAATTGTTATTTCAAGTAGAACAAAGTGGTGGGTTTTTTTTCTCTATGTTTTGGGAGCAACTGGGCTGGATTTGCAGAGAAAATTGGGTCCAAAAGGCTTTGTTTCACACATATTCCAGCTGTACCTCAGTGTGTGGAATGCAGAGGGAGGAGATGCCCAATTTCCAAGCCTCGGTGTCCCTCAGCTTGGCAGGGCCAGCCTGCTCTGGAGAAATTGAGGAAAGGTGACCCCAGCTCCTGCAATATTCCAGTCTGGGAAGAAAGGAATGGCCTCTGCCAGGCAGGAGCTGTCCCCAGCTGTGTCCCACCCCTCCAGGGCCACACAGTTGGATCAGAAATAGGTTTTTCCCCTTGGGTGAAAAAATACTCTCACCAGCTCTGTGTGAAGCACTTTCCTTGTTTAAAAAACCCGTTCTCAGGCTAAAAACGTGTTATCTGTGGTCCTTCTTACACATTTCCTTTAGTGAAGCCACTGCCCTGGCTGATTCACACCGTGCCCCAGCAGTGTTTTGTAAGAAACCCTTTTTTCCTGCCTTTATCAGACACTTCTCCCACCTGTTAATCTGTTTATCCACCACCGAGCACTTGAAAGCGCTACAGCAGCAAACTCTCACCTGAAAAAAATCAACAAACAAGCAAGTTTCGGTTAAATAAACCCCAAAATATTTACCTGGGGTGCAGCAGCTGTGAGGAGAGCAGGACCAGCGTCTGATGTTGGAGCTGGTGGATGCTGGGAGCAGTCCCAGGGATGAAGGGGAATTTATGAAGTGACCCCAACTTGTGATGCAGCTCCAGGGGTAGGTGATGCTTTTTGAAATCTTCTTTTTGCTTTTAGATAATCCAGGGGGATTCTTTGGGACATTATATCCCCGGGACAGGATTGCTGTGGGCTGGTGGAGATGTTGAAAGGCCGTTTCACCGTTCCCATGAGTCAGGCACCTTGAAAAAAAGGGAATTTCTTGTTCCTTTCTGCCAGGGCACCTCCAGAGCTACAAAGCCCACAGTTCTATGAACCAGCAGCCAGCACTCCCCAAACCTCCTGGGAACTCTCAGGATGGGATCTGCCAGGCTGCTGCTTGCACCCCAAAGCTTGCAGAACATTTTCCAGAGTGTGGGCAGGTGGAGGCCCATGCACCCCCAGCAGCCATGGAGCCAGGTGGTGTAAAATGCTTCATCCCTGTGGAAAATGTTTGCTTGGAAGCACCCAGATCTTGTTTTGGGTGGCAGCTGAGTTGAGCTGGGCACAGCTCCCCCAGCACCGCTTGGCTCCAAGGAAGCTCAGCTGAATTTTGGGACAAAGCTGCTGGAAGACAGAGAATTGATGGAGGGGTGCAGGAGCAAAACAGCTGCAGAACAGCAGAGAAACACCCCAATATATTTAAATGAGGCCACTGACAGAGGGGAGGTGTCATGGAACTCGTGTGGGCTCTGACCTGGGGGTAGAGCGTGACCGCATCCGGCACCGCCGCGCTGCCAGACCCCGCTCTGCACCCAAATCCTGCTGAAACGGTCCCAAATCCTGCTGAAACGGTCCCAAATCCTGCTGAAAAGGCCCCAGATCCTGCTGCCTGCACGGCCCCAGCTGCCCCGAGCCGTGGGGAAGGGAAGGTTGGAAAGCTCTGGGCCCAGGTAAGCCCGCGTTGGGCATCGGCTCCGAGCACGATGGCGCGGGAAGCAGAGGGTGGAACAGCGGGAGCAGAGCTGGGCTGGGAATGCCCCTGGGCACGTGTTGGTGCCATCCTGAGCTCCAGTGAGCCAGCTGGGCCTGGCTCAAGTGGGATCAAAATAATTTGGGGTGTTATGGAGCTTTCACTCACGTTTAGCCGAGTGCAGATGCCTCAGGTTGACCGTCGCTGCCCGGCCAAGGCCAGCTCCCTGCAAGCCTCCTTGATTTCAGCATTTTCTTGAGAAAGGGTTGAAGTCTTGGAGGCTGCAGGCTCACAGAAGTTCCCTGAGGCCCCCAAAAAAGCACATTTGGTGCCAGGCTCTCACTGGCTGCTGTCTCAAATCAGATTTTTCGATACCCACCCGATATCTGCGCCTCCATCTCGCCGTACCCACCTCGGCACAGAAGCTGCTGATAGTTGGATTTGGGGCTTATTTTGCAATTTCCTTTTGAACAGCTCATTTTTCAGATCCTTATCTGCTGCTGCAGCAGCATCTCCTGCCCCTGAGTAGGAAATGAGCCTTTTAAGAGTGGCAGCTCTTTGAGAAGGATATTTGGGGACAGATTTATTCAGTAAGGGAGGGGAGAAATTTCTGCAAAAAATGAACTTTCAGCTTGGCAGCCATCAAACTGTTTGCATGAGTGGAATTTTGCAGGAGATTGGTGGTTATCAGGAAAGCTTTTGATGAATTAGGCTCAGAAACGTGTCATAGAGGAAATGATAGAATCTGCTCCACAGGATGGATAATGCCTTTGCTCTGTCAATTTATCCATCAGCCTATCAATCAAATTATCATGGCTGCTTTAATCACTGTATCAAAGCCTCAGCTGAAGATCTCTCCCTATCAGCCATTTATAAATAGCGAGTGTAGAACACTGAGGGAGAGTTTAAATTGCTTTTTTGCAAGTGAAAGCTCACAAAAGGAACACCCCACTGCTATTTTTACAAAATGAACACCTCTATCTGTTATTATAAACCTCTTGAGTGTTATGGCCAGAAGTCCCAAGCCAAGGGGCCCAGCCCAGGCATTGGTGCTTTCTGATTTTCTGCCTTAAGCCCTCTTAACCTCCCCAGGATTGAAGCTCTCACAGTATTAAATCCGAGGTGTTTCAGACACTGAGGTGTTGGAGGGCCTCTGATATTTCTGTCTGGATCTTGACTGATGCAAGAGTCTCACACCAACCCACAACCTTCCTTTGGTTACTTTTTCCATGGATTTTTTTTTCTTCATCTTGTAGTTTTCTTCTTCTTTTTTTNTTTTTTTTGTTTTTGTTTTTTTTGTTGGGGGGGGGGGATTAAAAAGAGAAAAATAAAATAAAACAAAACGAACCATTAGAGAGGATTAAAGCAAGAAGAACAAATTTCAATTCTGTTGCGGTGGGGCCCAGAAAGTCCAGACAAGTCTCAGATATGAGCATGTATAAAGCCATTAATTCAGTGACAAGGGACAGCCTGTGGCTCTGTGAGGGTGTGACAGAGGGATTCTCACAGGAGAAGGGCTGGGAGAAAATAAAAAACCTTTATTTCACATCTGCAACATCCAACCACTGCTTCCAAGTGCTGAGCCTGATCTCCAGCTCGTGTGGAGCAGCGTGAGGCTCAATGGGACCATTTTTCTGGTTGCCACCAGGTCCTGCTGCCTCTCTGTGTTCCCCCAGGCCCTGGAGACGCCTCAGCAGGAGGATGAGCTCTTGTGCATGGTGAGTGCAGCACCCTGGGGCACAGAGCCCTCCACAGCACCCCTGGGACCACCCCAGGCCAGCCTGGACAGGGCTCTGAGCAACCTGGTCTGGCTGAAAATGTCCCTGCCCATGGCAGGGGGTGACCTTCAAAGGTGCCTCCCCAGCCAACCCATTCCATCATTCCACAATTCTATAATTCCATCATATCTGTCATGGCTCTCTCCCCTCCAGCACCACATTCCCCCCTTGGAGGCTTTTGAAAACCCTTCTGGGGACAGACCCCAAATATGAGGGGCAGGGAACTCAAATCATTCTTGAAAACCAAGCCCCACATTTTGGGCCACATCACCCCAAAACCAAAAAGCAAAACCGAAAGCTACCAGCAAAGCTGAGTCTAAAATGAGCCTTGAAGCCATGGGGGGATTGAAAAGAATTTGGTGATTTCAGTGAGACTGAATGGTTTTATCTCTTTCAGCTGGATTCCTGCTGTCACCTCCCTTGTCACCTTGATACTCTACCCTCTCCTCTTGCTGGCTTTTTACACCATGCTCAGCAGGAAAATTGGTAATTAAGAAGTGGCTTTCCCTGGTGATTTCCTGGTTTGGGGATGGGAAAGGGGCAGGGCAGGGCTGGGCTGGGCTGGCTGTGAGCTGTGGTGACATGGGTGACATGGTTGTACACATCAGTGGGGGTTGTACAACCTTGTGTTGCTTCAAAACCGTTTTCTTTTCTTGCTCTTTTAGTAAAGTGCTGGGAAAATACCAAGAATGAGCTCACAGAGTATTAATTCAGAGGAAGCTGCAATTTCTAGCAGGGAATTCTTTCACCAACTGCTGCTCACATTTGCACAGAGCCCAGCTCTGCTTTGGGTCAAAATCATTCCAAACTTGCAAGAAGAGGCCCTGACACTGTGATTTGTCACTGGAGCCTCCCCTGGTGGGAGAACAGGGCCCTGGATCATCTCAGTGATTGAACTGATGGATATGAGCCTGCTCCAGGGCACAGCAATCTTTATTTTGGGGTGGGCTGGCTTGCACTGGGGCTGCTGGAGCAGGGGGGGTGTGCTGGGCACAGCAGGGACCAGGGCTCACTCTCCTCTTGGTCACAGCCCAGCATTCCTGCAGGATGCAGGTGAGCAGCAGCCCTGGGGAGCATCCCAGCCCTCAGCCCACTCCAGCTCCGGCCTCGGCACCGGGAGGGGACACGGCACAAAACCCCGGGGCACAAAAGCCCGGAGCACAAAAGCCAGCTCCAGCCTACGCAGGTAAGGGGCTCTGCAGCAATGGGGCATTGTCCTGGCCCTGGGATGGGAACTTTTGGGTGGCATTTGTGTGATGTCTCTTCCTTACGAGCTCTGGACACCCCGGGGGTGGAAGCAGGGGTGGGAGAAGGGTCAAGCAGGAGCTGCCTCCTCTTCCCATTGCTCCCACCCAGCTGGGCTCTCCCTGCCCCATTTCTCCCAGGGAAGTGAGGCTGGGAGGGATCAAACTGAATTTTCACTTCTGAGCATGTTTGCTTTTTCTCCCTTGCTCCTTTTTTCCCTTTAACCCTCTGGGAAGTGCTGGGGTGGTAAATGTTTCCTGTTTTTAAGGGAGCAGTGACACATCTTCAGACACCTCAGAGGACTCGGACAGCCCTTCCTGCCCTCAGGTACCATGGGCAAAATCATCCCCAGCCCAGCTGGTGCTGTGTCCAGCTCAAGACCCTCAGAGCAGCATCAGGAGGGGCAAATCCATCAAACCACATTGAAATTCCATAAGTGAGGGCCAGGGTGGTTGCTGTCCCCTGTCACACGCAGCGTTCCAGTGTCCCCCATTCAGAGGGAAGCATCCCTGGGCACTTTAGGAAAATTAGGAAACAAAATCTCTCTGAGGGTGGCAGGCCCTGGCACAGGGTGCCCAGAGCAGCTGTGGCTGCCCCTGGATCCCTGGCAGTGCCCAAGGCCAGGCTGGACAGGGCTTGGAGCAGCCTGGGACAGTGGAAGGTGTCCCTGCCATGGCAGGGGGAATGGGATGGGCTTTAAAGTCCCTTCCAACCCAACCCACTCCATGATTCCCTGAATTGGTGCATGGGCTTAAGGGCAAAGGCTCCTGGGTGGGTGCTGGGGCCTGACCTGGGCTTCATTTTGCTCCTGCAGGGCCCTGGCTCAGAGGAAAACATCAATTACACATCCCTGGTGTTCCCAGGGAAAGGCCACGAGCCAGGCTCTGCCCAGGACTACGAGAACGTGAAGACTGGGATGGATTATGTCAACGTGGACCCAAAGAAGAGGAAAACACATTTCTGGCCCTTCTCCAGCCCCAGGGCATCCAAGGGTGTGGAGTACACCGAGGTGAAGCTGTGACACTGATGTGAAGCAGTCACAGCAGGGTGAAGCTGTCACAGCAGGGTGCTGCTGCTCAGAGGTGCCCAGAGCCCCCAGCAGCTGCACAGCTGGCACTGTCCCGTTCCCCTGGGGCACTGCCTGGCACGGGCTGCAGCACTTGTACCCCCCGACCCGCAGGCACAGCTTCCTTGGCTTTTCCTTAAAGGCTCCACTGTTCCTGAGGGCTGCGGGGTGGGGCAGGGGAGGGCTCCTCCCAGCCAGGCTGGAATCAGCTCTCCACTTCATGGCCCTTTTTCCCTCCTTTCATGAAAGCAAAAGAAATATCCTGCCCTCGCCTCTCAAAATGGGCAGTTCAGGGAGGGAGATGCAGTGAAGCTCAAAACCTGCACTGAACTGGCTGGCAGCTCCTCTCAGTGTTTTGTTTTGCTCATCAGCCTCATAAAATCCTTTTAAATACAGTCTTTCCACTGGCTTTTCCCTCGTCCTGTCTCCCACCTTTTGCTTTCCCTGCTTTGTCCCCGCTCCAGGTGCTGGGGTCGGTCTCTCCCCACCTGGGCCATGCCCCTGCTCCTCACTCTGCATTTTGTCACTTCTGAATTTTCAAGAAATAAACTTCCAAAGTGCCTGGGAATGGGAACACTGCCCCAGTGGGAGCTCTGTGAGGAGGATGGAGCTGCTGCCTCCCCTTCCTCAGGGCTGGAGCTGCCCCAAGTGCATTTTAAACGGGCTCAGCAACGCTGTGATTGAATGAAGGGTTGTGAGACGATTGATTTGGGATTGATCAGTGGCAGGGGGAGCCAGGCACTCCTGCTTCCATGACCTTGTGGTGCAGATCTGGCCCAGCTCGAAGGGCACGTGAAAGAAAATGTTCCAAAAGCCCCAACAATTCCTGGGTAAGGTTGGCAAACCCAGGAGAGGTGTGACTGTGGGACTGGAGGTGAGGCCAAAACCAGTGAGTGGAAGCTTCTGAGAAATCTGATTCAAATGCCTGGCGATTAAAAAGTGAAAATATTGAAGATTTCAAAATATTTTAATGTTTTATTTTTACAGCTGTAGCCTGTGGTAGTGGAAGGAATAATGCCCCTGGCTCACAGGGAATTTGGAACCTTCGCTGGGACACCTGTACATCACCTTCAGCAGCTTTTGACTCGACTGAGCTAATGGATGCTCTTTCCTGCCTTATCCATGATTTATTCCTGCACAAACCAGCTCCTGGGAGCAGGGCAGGGGCCAGGCTGGGACTGCAGGGGAACTGAGTTCCCTGATCCCCGAGCCTCGGGTGGTTTTGGGCCCCTGATCCCTGCAAAATCAGCCAAAAACAGCAGCAGGGTGAGAGCAGCTCCTGGGATGCAGCAGATGTTGAGCACGGGATGGGGCTGGGAGCAGAGCTGATGGGAAGAGGGCACGGGGGGAGTCAGGATGTGCCCGGCTGAGCTGGAGCAGGGCCAGGGCTGCTCCCAGCAGCTCCTTGGGGGTGCCAGTGCCGCATTTGGGGCGCTCCAGCGGGCACAGCGTGGTGCGGCACAGCTGTGCCCAGCACGAGGGGACGCGACTGCCCCGTCCCTGGCCCGGGGGAGGCGGCAGGGGGGCAGCTCCGGGCCAGAGGAGCTCTGCAGCCCCGCAGGGGGACAGCTCTGTCCCCGCTGTCTGCTCGGCCGGCAACGCCCCGAGGATGCGAGAGGAGGAAGCGGCGGCGAGCTCTGGAGCAGATGGAGCCGCGTTGCCGCCTGCCGTGCCCCGGCTGCTTTGCTGCCAGCTGGGAACACACAGCTCCGGTCACTCCAGGAGGATTTTGTGGATGCAGCATCCCCTGATCCCGGAGGTTGCAGGATCCCCTGATCCCAAAGGATGCAGGATCCTCTGGTTCCCGAAAGGTGCAGGAGCCCTTCCCGGAGGTTGCAGGATCCCCTGATCCCAAAGGATGCAGGATCCCCTGATCCCGGAGGTTGCAGGATCCCTCCCCGGAGCAGAGCAGCCAGAGGTTTCCCTGAACACGGCTGGGAGTGGATGCTGCGGTCAGGCAGCGGCCGGAGGGGCTCTGTCCATCCCCTGGCACACACTGCAGCGGGGACAAGGCGGACGCGACGCTTTTCTGGGTGAAACATTCCGATTTCTGCAAAACGCGGTGCCACCAGGTGGGGAGAGCCGCGCTCTGCAGCGACAGAGCGGGCGGTGTGACACTCACACCTGGCGGTGTCACACCTGGCGGTGTCGCACCTGGCGGTGTCGCAGCTGCCGCCACGCAGTCTAGAGCGTGCCCGACTCTGTCACGGCCTCGTCGCAGGGCGGGTACAGCTCCCTGGCGCTGTCCCCGTGCAGGGGGACCCCGGCCTGCTGGCTGTGGCTCAGGATCGTGGTTTTCCTGCTGCACAGGCTCCCGGTGGAGTTGGGTCTGCGCAGCCCGGCCCGGGGGCGGCCCCAGCAGCCCCGGCAGCGCCCGGCGTCCTGCAGGAGGTGCCCGCTGAAGAACAGGTAGATCCAGGGGTTGCAGCAGCTGCTGAGGCTGGCCAGCAGCATGGTGATGCTGAAAGCCACGTTGGTGGACTCTGGCAAGGCAAGAGAGAGAGATGAAACATCCCCAGGGGCTGGGCAGGGGCTGGGGGCTCTCCTGGCTCACATTCCCGTCCCACCGGCATTCCTGGGGGATGGAAAGTTGGCAGAGCCAGGCTCTACCCTCCAGGTTCTGCAGTGCCAATGTGCTGGAGCACATCCTCTGAGAGGTGAGAGCCAGCAGCTTCTGGGCTTTGCTTCGGCCTCTCTGCTGCCCAAAGCATCTCCCAGAGGATTTTCAATCTTGGGTGAAGTCCTCTCTACTGTTAGGAAAACTACTGAAGATTTACAGGGAAAAAATTCAACATATGAACTCAGAAATCTACTTCTGAAACCTCTGAAAATTCCCGGAGGAAAGACACACGTGGCAAAGATGTCTTTGCACATCCCTACGGACGATGGCCAGAAATTGTCACTTCTCAGTGTTTTTTTCTGGTGAAAAGAATGATTTGACTCTGAAAATTGTATTTTATAAGCATTACAGGGGAGGAAACCTGTAGCTTTCCCCATGATTTTTATTTTTAAATGACAAGCCGACAGACAGCTCTTATTTGTTAAAAACCCAGCCGCACTCGTGGCATTCCCAGGGCTCTGTGCCTCGGTCCCCTGACCACTCACCATCATCAGGAGCGTCCTGGTCCCACACTGACCACATCTGCACGCTGAAGAAGGGCGCCCAGCAGGTGACATAGGCGGCCACGATGACGAAGGTCATCTTCACCGTGCGGATCTTGGCGCGGGAGATGGTGCGCACGCTGCTCACCCGCGAGGGCTGCCCGCCCTTCCCCGCGGGGCCGGGGCCAGCGGGGGCGGCCACCGCCGCTGCCCCCGCGCCAGGGGCACCGCTCTGGGTCTTGCCCTTGAGGTTCTTGCAGATCTCGTGGCAGATGAGGCTGTAGCAGACGCTGAGGACGCCCACGGGCAGCACGAAGATGCACAGCGTGGTCCAGGTGACGTAGGCGCGCGCTCCCCACGGGTACCCGAAATCCGCCCAGCAGTCCAGCACCCCCGAGCCCGGGCGCACCTCCCGCAGCGAGAAGATGAACACCTGGGGCAGGCTGAGCAGGCAGCTGAGCAGCCAGGTGGCCCCGATCATGGCGTAGGCCTGGC
>VXBC01012315.1:7421-37065 GCA_013399945.1 Ploceus nigricollis
GACCCCCTTCCATGGGCTAGAAATGCCACAGAGCAGGAGGCTGTCTTACGGACCTTCCTCCTCACAGATCCCACCCTGCACGAGTGCATCGCCCCTCCGAGGGTGGACGGGCACAGGGACAACGCCTCCCCCGCCCCAAACAAAGCTGGGGGCTTTCCTCCTTATCCGTCCCTTGTCCATCGCCGTGTCCATCCCTCAGCCTCTCCCACCTTTGCTCCCAGCGGGCAGACTGAGGCAGAGAAGGTTTGGGATAAGGAAGGGAGGTTCGGCACTTCCCACAGAAAGGCTTGAAGGACTTGGCCAGAGCTGTTCAGGAGCTCGGAGGGTGCTGGATGTGTTAATTGGGGCCAGGAGGTGGGCTTGGCTTGGGCAAAGCACTGGGACCCTACCAGTGGGTGCTGGGCAACATCGCAGAGCCGCCAGAGCTCTGAGCAAACGGGGGCAGGACCTGTTGTGTCCCTACATTTATTCTTCTCTTTAGTCTCCTGGAGTCCCAGCGGAGTCTGCCGGTGGCTTTGTCAGGGTGATTTACAGCTCGCCTGCTGCCAGCAGTGCATTAGGCACTCCAATCATCATCCTCCTGGAGTGTGGACCCAAAATATGAGCTCTGCATCGCTCATCCCGGCTGTGGGGTGTGCTGGGGGGAAAGATGGGGCTGTGCAAAGCCCTGGAGAGCAAACTCCGGGTGAATTCAGCTCCTTTCCCTTCCCTGAGCTCATCCAAAGCTGCCAAACCCAGCCCACAGCATCTGTTTCTTGAGCGAGGGGTGTGGGTCCGGCTCCCTGCCTCTGCCGGGCTGGGAAGAGGACGGAGCCATGCAGTGAAAGAGGTGTTAGGTGAGGTGTTTGCTCTTTGCAGGTGGTAACAGCCCCTAAGCTGGGCATAAACTGTGCTGGATGGGGGCAGTGAGGGTTTGTCTGACCTGGGGGGAAGTGTTGGGGCCCGTTTGCAGGACTAAAATGTTGATGAAGAGCTGGTGACTGTGGGATTGAAGCAGGGCTGGAGCAGGGAGTCCAGGGTCACTGCCCAGCTCTGGGACACTTCAGCTTTGCTGCAGGGCTCATCACACCATGTGGAGGGCTCGGCCAGGACTTGCCCCAAGGTCAGGGGCAGGCTGGTTTGGGTGACAGAGTCATCATCAAATTGTGGACTTCTCTCCACTGTCCACCTCTGCAGGCTCACGCTTCTCTCAGGGCTGGGTGTTCAGGGAGAGTGAAGACAGGAATAAATTAGTTACGAGCAGGCTCATCAGCCAAGGGACCTACAGTGTCGTGGCTAAAAATAGGTGAGAAGCAGAAATGCTCGGGCTTGAAGGCAAGTCAGAAAAGAAGAATTTGCCCACAGAAACAGGCTATTTTAGGGGATTTGCACTCCAGCTTAAAGGAAATATCAGAGGCACAGGTTACTGGAACGAATGTGCTGCATTCTGAATAATCCAGGGGCAATGGTTGAATGCAACGATGTTTGGGCTGGAGGCATTTAAACACCAGCATCTCTGCAGAGCATGGGGCAGTGGTTTTCCCCAGGAGCTTGGAAGCTGCTATTTCATTTCTTTTTAACGTGGTTGCTGGAGATAAGGGGGTTCCTGGGATCGCTCTGTCCTACAAGTTTGGGTCCAGTGGGGATGAAGGGTGCTCCAAGATGGGAAGGACCATGATGGAAAGCGAGTGCTACCATGGCCGTGGTAAGGGAGAGGTGAGGGCTGCACATCCTGCTCTAGGTAACAGAGCATTCCCTTGGGAAGGAGTAGGGGGAAGTGGGACCCTGTCTGCCTGGCTTCTCCCCTCTGGAGAACTCAGAGATGCTTCATGAGGCTGCATTTTCAGAGCTACAGAGTTCTCCAGCCTCCCCAAATCCCAAGAAGATACTTCCAGCCCAGAGCTGAGCGAGGCAAGAGTGCAGGAATTGATCTGGATGTGAGCAGAGCCTTTAGGATGCCACATGTCAAGGGCCCCGTGTGTTTTAACCAGTCCCTTCTCAGCTAAGTTGCATTTTAAGCCCTTCATAAATACAAGGCTGTCACAGGAGCGCCTGGACTCTGTGTACCAGACAGTGCTCTTTACACTTTATTTATGGCTGCTCTTGAAAACTGCTTTGCATGAACTCTCTCCCTCATGCCCACACGGCACTGGCTGGCAGGTGTGTGACCTCCAGAAAAGCTGCTGGAGCTGAGAGCTCAGCTCAGACATGCCCTGCTCCGGAGACAACTCCAGAGGTGCCCTCTGGGGATGCAGGACCACCCTTCCCCCCTCAGCCTTGGGATGAAATGGGAGAAGAGGAGTGAGGGGAGATGAGCAAGACCCCACAACCTCTTGCTGGGCCATCAGATTGCTCAGGACACTCCCAGAACCAGAATCACAGAACCCCACGTGGCTCGGGTGGGAAAGGACATTAAAGATTTAGGATAGGTACTGTGGGAAGCTTTCCAGATACCAGGAAATTGAAACCTCACAAGAGGCTGTGGCAGAAGCTCTGAGCAGCATCTCCTGAGCACAAGGTGGTTCAGAGACACCAGTCCACGGTGACAAACTGAATGGTGTGGAGAAACCCATCCTGGGCTGCATCTCTCACACCACGAGAAGGGAATGTCTCCTTGGGATGTACCTCAACAGCTTCAGACACCGGCCACCAACAAGATGCCACCCCACACCTTCCTGACCTGCTCTAGGTCCAGTGAGAAGTAAACCCACATGACTTTTCTGAGTGGGCTGCTGCTGAAGGTGCAATAAGTAAGATCACCTTGCTGATCAGCATGGGAGAAATTCACTGCCACAAGTGGCTTTTCACTCCAAGTGAACTAGGATGACATCCAAAGTTTGACCTCTGAACATGAAATTATTAGCCTGGCATGGGAAAAAAATGGTCCAGAGCCTCCAGCTTTTAAGCCTCATCCACCCATCATCCATCCATCCATCCCTCTATCCATCCATCCATCCATCCATCCATCCATCCATCCATCCATCCATCCCCATCTTGCTCTTGCCCAAGCACGCTGACACCTCTTGCCAAAAACACAGCACTACTGAGATGCCAACAAGTGTCTCCTGCTGCCCGGCACCGCCAGTCAGCTTTAATTTTACCAGCAGGCCCTTTTCAGACATGAATCAGGCTGCTTTCGAGGGCTGGACCCAAACCAGGGCTCCACTTGTGATTAAATGTTTGAAGGAAGCAGCCAACTGGCATGGGAGCCTGCGAGCTGAGCGTCACACCGAGGCAACTCGATTTCTTCACCCTCAGCATAATTCATGAGGATGCTGCAAGCAGGGAGAGATGAAGTCATTTTCTCACCCTTTTGCAAAACTACGATTTTTTTTTTGTAGTTCTGGTTTTATGTTTGTTTTTTGTTTTTTAGTTCAATGGAGTTTTTTTCCTCTCTCTTCTGGGTTTCCTCGTATTCAAGCCACATGCTCACCAGTTCTGTGTGGTTTGCTGTAAGCTCGTGACCGGCGTGGCCAGGAGCAGGGAGCTGCTGACTCTCAGAGCTGTGGGGACAATGTGAAGCCCTGATCAGGGAAAAGGAAGGAAAATACCTCTGCCTGCCCCTCTGGTAACACCCACTCCAAAGCTATTGCAAGCCCCCACGTCTGCAGACGCAGCGGTGGCCCCACGCCGCCCTGCCTGGGCCAGGCAGTCTGGACAGATGGTGGTCACCACTTGTGAAGGTGCAGCTTGGAGAATCAAGTGCTCAAAGACATCAAAAGAGAGGCTCAAATCTGCTGGCAGGGCTTGAGCTGGAAGAGACCTATAAAGATCTTTGTGGACCCACAGGGTCTGGCCGTGGTAGAGCATCACCTGGGTTCATCCTGAGGGGGGTCACGAGCTGAGGAGGGACTGCAGCCCACCCCAGCACATTTGGGTGGATTTTGTCTGATTGGAGAAGTCCATTGAGCAGGTGGCATCTCCAACTTCGGCAAGGTGGGACAACACCAGCTGGGCCCTCCAAGCCACTGCTGTGTCCCAGGTGACAGAGTGGAGCGTGGGATGGCTCTTAGCATCTTTGGGGTGGTGAGCGCCGCTGAGACAGTTCTGGGGACCCTCTGCTATTCATTAAGGAGCCCTCCCAACAGCCTGGCAGGGTCAGCACCCGCTGGCTCACCTGAGGTCATGCACTGCGTGGTGGGCATCATGCCTTGGAAAACAGCCCTCCCCCTCTCCTGCATCCCCAGGGTGCTGCAAGGTTTTAAAAGACCCATAAATGCTTCAGGAACCGTAAACGTCTCCACTGCCTTCAGCAACGCAATGACCCAAACTACCTCAAATTCCCTCGATGACATAACCTTTAAAACCACCTTCAGTGTTCAGCAGGGCTGTGAGCACGTAAACCACGAAAATCACTGCAGACAGGCGTGTGCTTAGGAAGAGCTTGGGTCCTGGGTGACCCTCTGCCTGCTCAGGGCTTGGCACATGCCGTGGGACAGTGGCAGCAGCACCCTGGCTGTTACAGGGCCCAGGCTCCTGCAGGCCCTGCTGGGCTGGGAGCTCGCTGGGGTCAGACCAGTGCTGCATCAAGCCAGGTGAAGCCAAAGGGCTGAGACCCAGTGGGATGGCACAAGCATCCCAGTCCTGCTTGTCCATGGATCCTCGAGAGATTGAGCTGAAGCTCTTAGGGGGAGCAAAAGGTTTTTCCCCAGAATGTGTTTCCACCCATAATTTTTTGGTTTGGTTCCCCCCGCCCCTTTCTTCTTTTTGTTTTTTTTTGGGTAACAATGAAAATGTCCCCTAAATTCAGGGTCTTCCATCTCTATCACCACTCTCAACCCTTCTGATCTCACTGGGGGAAACTCCATCCTGTAGCATCACCCTGAAATCACCTGTCCATCTTCCAGTGAGCATTTCTGTTTTAGAGTGAAAACTCTATTTTCTGCCTCAAAACCACCCATTCTGTTCCTTTCTTGCAAAGGGAGTCCAGCTTGCCCAGAGGGGTTGCCACTTGGGTCAGATGGGTCCCAGTGTAAAAATGCATGCAGAAAATTAAAATTGGGGGGAACAAAATCTGGGTTTGGTGGGTGGGATGTGGGGAATAACGTGAAGGCTGTCCTTGCTCTCACCACAGAGAGCTCTCCCAGGAACCAGCCCCTTTTCTCACGTGGCTTCTCCTGCTTGACTTGCAGGGCCGGACGCGTTCTGCGACTTCAACGGCAAGAAGTACAGCCCGGGGGAGAGCTGGCACCCGTACCTGGAGCCCCAGGGGCTGATGTACTGCATCCGCTGCAGCTGCTCCGAGGCACGTCCCGGGGCGCGGGCGGCAGGGACCCGCTGCTGATGCTGACAATGATGCTAATGTTGCTAATGCTGCTGCTAATGCTGCTAATGCAGCTAATGCTGCTGCTGCTGCTGCTGCTGCTGCTGCTAATGATGCTGCTGCTAATGTTAATGCTGCTGCTGCCGCTGCTGCGCTGGGGCTCCGTTCGCTCGGCAGCTTTGAAGCAGATCGGTCCCGCTGTCTCATTGGAGCAGAGGAGTTACAGCATTACCTGCCTCCCATGCAGGCAGATAATGATAGGCCAGGGGAAGGGTTCTAAACTAGAAGAGAGGAGATTTAGGTTCATATGTTCACAAGAAATTGCTCCCTGTGAGGGTGGGCAGGCCCTGGCACAGGCTGCCCAGGGAAGATGTGGCTGCCCCTGGGTCCCTGGGTGTGTTCGAGGCCAGGCTGGAGCAAGCTGGGATAGTGGAAGGTGTCCCTGCTCATAACAGGAGGTGGAACAAGATCTTAAAGGTTCCTTCAGAGCTGAATCATTCTGTGATTCCACGGTTCTGCCTCTGTAGCCCTGGTGGGGTGTGGGTGGAGGTGGCTGGGGGCTACTGTCGGACGATGGGTGGCCTTTGCCGATGAGAGACCAAGGCTGGGCTTGAGCCAGGGCTGGAGACATCCCCGGTGAGTTACAGGCAGCACAGTTTGTTGTGATAGTGTGTTCCTCGTCCTGCAGGGGTGAGCCGTGAACTGAGTATTCCCTGTGGACTAAACGAACCACGTCTCTCTCCCCAGAACACCAACATCAGGTGCTCCCGGATCCAGTGCCCAGCCCTGCCGTGCGCCAGCCCTGTCACCGACCCCCAGCAGTGCTGCCCGCGGTGTCCCGGTAGGTGGACATTCCTCAGGGGCGGGGTGACAAGGTGGCCACGGTCCTGCAGGGCGGTGCCTCCGCTGCTGCCGCTTGTGGCCGCGCAGCGATGCTGGGTCTGGCCCTGGTCACGGAGCTCCGGCTGCTTTTTCCCTCCAAAAATCTCCTTTTGGTGGAAAAGGGCTCTCTGCCAGAACACCTTCTCCCCCCCCATCCCAAGAGCTTTGTAGGGACAAAATGTCAGTTCACACTTCAGGGGCAAAACAGAAGCTGGCAATTTATTCTGATCGTTAGCCAGCAAAGTCTCTTGGATTAAAAAAAAAAAAAAAATAAAAAGTTTTTTAACAACTTCCTTCTCTGCACTGGAGACTATCTCAAGTTTTATCCCCAAAACCTTTTCTACCTTACCACTACTGATTGCCTCATTTTACCTCACTGTGTTCATTCTCACCCCCACAGATTACCCAAAGATTTAGTCCCAAAACTCTCCCTACCTGAGTGCTGGCAGAGCTAGCTGGAAACCATCAGTGATTTGAGAAGTTAGGAAAAAAACCCAGGAAAAATACTAATTAATTTTCATTTTTTGCTAATTACCTATGAGACAAGCCCTTTTTACCTGACTCCATCTCTACAGTCAGGGGAAGGAAAAACCCAAGAATTTTGTTAAGAGCCTCGTGAGGTCAGACTTCCAGGTTTTCCCTCTGTGCCGAGCTCAGGGCAGTCAGGGCAGCCCCATCCTCCAAAAGCTTTTGGACACTTCATTGCTGAGCAGCCATGCAGCGCCCCGAGTGCCCGTGGGGTGTGAAGGGCTGCTGCTCCTTTCGGGGTGGGCTGCTGGGGCATCAGTGCCGCGCCGGGGCCGGGCAGGGGCTGCCTCTCATCCCGCTCCTTTCTCGCCCTCTTTTCCAGAGCCCCATTCCCCGTCCGGCCTCCGCGCCCCCGCCAAGTCGTGCCAGTACAACGGGACGACGTTCCAGCAGGGCGAGATGTTCAGCAGCAGCGAGCTGTTCCCCGGCCGCCAGCCCAACCAGTGTGTGCAGTGCAGCTGCTCCGTAAGCCACCCGGGGCTGCGGCTCCCTGCCCGCCCGCAGCCCTGCCGCGGCCCGGGCTCCAGCTCCGCTCTGTGCCTTGCTCCCAGCAAAGGGGGGCGCCGAGTCTGGCCCAAAGCACCTCCCTCTGTCATGCCAAGAGCACACACACACAGACACACAGGGGTTGCATCAGTTGGTGCTGGACAGGGAAGAAGTATCTGTGGCACTGGAATAGCTGGTCTGAGCCTCTGGGGAGGGCACCCACCTCGGAGCTGGGTGGCAAGAGGAATAACTGACGTGCGGAAATTATGAGGAGGCTGGTTCCTCTCTTAGGGAGCCCAGCTGGGTGGTGGGGAACGCTGGGAAGGAGCCCTCTAACCCAGCTGCCTGTGCTCACCCGCCACTGTCCCCAGGAGCCCGTGAGCTCCTCGCCCCTGTCGGCTGTCACTCGGGCTCTGTTTATCTGTCAGGGCAATGCCCGGGATACAAAGGGGAAAATAAAGGGCTGGCTGTGGAGCCTTCAGTGGGGGCATCTCCCCGGGCTGTGTCTGATGTTGTCAGCTGCTGGAACAGCTGCGTGAACAGCTGGTCTAACCCTCTTTGAAAGCTGCCCCAAGACCAGAGCCTCTGGGATAAATCCTGCTTTTTAGGGCACTGGCTCTTCCCTGCCTGGGGCAGGTCATTGCTGCGAGCTGCTGGGCAGGAGGAGGAGGAAGGGAGAGGCAGGTCTGGACTCCCGAGTGCAGAGCAGGGTTTGGTACAGTGACCTCTGCCAGATCCTGTCACCCACCAAACTTCCCTCATCCCCTTCGTGTTCCTCACACAGTCCTTTGGCTTCCTGATGGGAGAAGAGGCAGCTGTGGCTTGGTTTTCTAAGGATATCCTTGGCTGACCTCTTGGTCTTGGTTGACTGGGAGCTTGTGGATATCCCAGAGAAAAGTGTTGCATGGAGAAGGCGACCTTGCTGTCGAGGTCTGGCTGCTGATCATCCTTTTTACTCTTCGGCAAAGTAGCAAAAACTTATTCCTGCAACAAACAGGTGCAAATCCACTGACTGAGGTGGCACTGGGATGCACCAAGGTCAAGGCTGGCCTCGACCTGTGGTTTTCAGCTCGAATGACCTACAGCCAGGATACTTTCCAAACTATCCACTTAGGTCTACCCCTGCACGTCTGTGTGCTTGGCTCTGCTGTTGTGGAATTCACCAAGAGAGAGGGAGGGCAGAGCTTCGGTGTGGACCTCAGTCTGGGCTCAGAGTCATGCTTCCCATTTCCACCTGTCTCCTCCGGGTCCTTTTCCTGGCAGATGTCAGGAAAAATCTTCCTGTGCCCCTTCAGACTGGGGTTGCTCTGCAGAGCTGAGAGGTGTGCGGTGGCTGTCTCAGGCCTGGCAGCACTGGTGATGCCTCAGAGGGAGGCACTGCCTGCCGTTTTTGAGGAAGAGCAGTGTCCTGTCCACGGAAGTGCCGTGCCAGGGGAGGACACAGCCCCGCAGCTGGGGCAGCTGCCAGCAGGTGCTGGGTGATTGGTGGCATTGGAAGATGGACTGTCAGGGGGGTTTGATCATGGACTCATAAAATCCTGGAATGGTTTGGGTTGGAAGGGACCTACGTGGGGGACACAGAGCTCTTTATACCGCTGACCATGTGTTTTTTCCTCCTGCCCCCCAGGAAGGCCAGATTTACTGTGGCTTGGTGACCTGCCCCGAGCTGCTGTGCTCCTCTCCCTTCAGCGTGCCGGATTCCTGCTGCCAGGTCTGCAAAGGTAACGAGGCTGGGACCGAGGGCTGGGGACACTCCAGCTGGTTGCCACCTGACAGCAGGAGCCATTTCAAGCCACTTTAGCAGGATTTTGGAAGCCTGGGCTGTAAATCAGGCCACTTGTT
Source organism: Ploceus nigricollis (assembly GCA_013399945.1). Taxonomy (NCBI): domain Eukaryota; kingdom Metazoa; phylum Chordata; class Aves; order Passeriformes; family Ploceidae; genus Ploceus; species Ploceus nigricollis. The sequence continues at coordinate 16,402 of VXBC01012315.1, forward strand.
GTCTTTTGGTTGCATTAGGAAGCAAAAGCTGAGGGCTTGGGTTTTCCTTGGATAATATGAATTGCATGTGCAAAGCTCCTGTCTCTCCAGGCTCCCAGGCAGACCAGCACATGGAGGAGAGCTGCTTTCACCCACAGAGAGCAAACCTCCATTCAGCCCCGCAGCATTTTCCAGGACAATGCTTTTCCCTTGCAGATGGCTCCTTTGAGAAGTCCACGGAAGAGGAACCCCTGCAGTTAAACAGAGGTGTTGTACGTGGCTTTTGCATTTTCAAACTCTGCTTCTTGCTTCTAGCACAGCCCCCCTGAACAGCTCACAGAATGCCCTTGCACATTGTCCCCTACAAAGGGATCATCCCCAGCAGCTCTAGGGGGACACTCAGATCCTTGCGCAGCAGAACCATGGACACCTGGTTTGCAGGTGAACCGTGCCATGGAATTGAATCTAGCTGGGAGGTCTCAGCCTAGGTGGGACCTCAGGCCATGAGGGAAAGACTCCTCTCCTCTCCCTCAGCAGCATCCTGGGGACATGGTTTAGTGGTGGGCCTGGCAGTGTCACCTGAAGGGTTGCACTCCATGACCTTAGAGAATTTTCCCAAACTAAATGATTCCAATTCTATGATTCTATGGCATCTTTGGAAGAGCAAAAGACCTGCAGGAGCTGGAAATCTGGGACACTTCCCCTCCTTGTTGGCCAGTGTCTGCCAGGCTAAGCAGCCGAAGGACATTGTCAGAGCAGACCCAGAGGTGACCAGCAGCCAGGCCTGACCCCTGTCCATAGAGCCAGATGCCCAAATCTCTCTTGGGAGGGTTTTTCCTTCAGGAGAAGGTGTCTCCTCTCCCTGGGCATCCAGGTGTCCTGTCTCCCACCAGGAGGGCAGTGCTGGGGCTGGCCACCACTCTGCCTCCCCCAGGCTGTTTGTATCAGCAGCCCCAGCAAGGAAAAAGTGACTCCTTGGCTGCTGAGGGCTCCTTCACGGCGACATTTCGGAGCTGGGCAGCCCATGCCAGGTCTGTGGGATTAGGTCACTTAGCTCCTGGCTCTGCCCTTTTCCATACTGCTCCACCACCTATAAAACCTCCAAAACAGACACAAGGGGACCCTTTGTGCTGTGTGTCTTGTCCCAGCACTCTGCTCTTGGAAGCCTGGGATGTTCCTGGGATGTTCCTGGCATTTCAGTCCTGCTGGCTGGCAGCCCCACGCCGACTCCCTTGGTGCCTACCAGGTGAGAGAGCAGGATATGGCCCATCCTCACCTTCCTGATCCTGATTGAGCCACACAGATGCCAGTCCTCATTTTCCCATCTAGGAAAGACCAGCCCATTTCCCTGTGTGCTTTAGGGATGCAGGACCTCACACGCTTCTCTGAGGGCATTGGGTTGAGTTTGGGTAGGGAAAGGAGCTGCCCAGTGAGGGTGACCCACATGAGGAGGACACCAGTGTGGGGCACTGACACCGACTGCCCAGCACCCCTTGGGTGGTGGCAGCAGCAAGATGGGGAAGGGTCTGGAGCCCCAGGAGCAGCTGAGGGAGCTGGGAGAGGGGCTCAGCCTGGAGCAAAGGAGGCTCAGGAGGGACCTTGTGGCTCTGCACAGCTCCTGACAGGAGGGGACAGCCGGGGGGGTTGGGCTCTGCTCCCAGGGAACAGGGACAGGAGGAGAGGGAACGGCCTCAGGCTGGGCCAGGGCAGGCTCAGGGTGGATACGAGGGAAGTTTCTTCCCCCAAAAGGTTGTCCAGCCCTGGCACAGCTGCCTAGCATCCCATTTTAAATCCCCTGAGGGATTTAAAAGCTGTGTGGATGTGGCACCTGGGGACATGGGATAATGGTGGCCTTGGCAGGGCTGAGGGAATGGTTGGGCTCCATGACCTTAGAGGAATTTTCCAACCTTGATATTTCTGTGATTTATATGGCTTGTGGGTCATTGCTTACCCCTGTGGTCTCTGCCCCTTCCACTCCTGAGGGAAGGTGTGCAGGACACGGCATGGCTTTTTCCAGCATGCTTTGGAATGAGAACAACTCAGCTGCCAGAGTCTGAATCCCCTCTTTTCTCTGGCTGCTCACAGAGACACTCACAAGACCAGTGCTTGGGAGAGGTGGTGGGGAGGAAGCCACCCGGAGCCACCGTGTCCACGGCTCTCAGTTCTTCCCTGGAGTTAATTCCCAGAAGCTTCAAACCCAAGGGAACAGGTGGCACCACTGTGAAGATCGTCTTGAAAGAGAAGCACAAGAAAGGTAAGGGATGGAGAGGCCAGGCAGTCTGTATGTGACTGAAAGTGGCTTCTCCAGAGCTTGGAATTCTTCAGGGAATCTGATTCAGCGGCAGGTTTCCACCAGCAAGTCCTTCTCCCCACTCTTCACAGCCAGCCTCAACCAGGTATCTCAGCCCTCATGCCCACAGTCTCCTGACTGCGTGAATCTACCACGCTCCAAAATGGGCTGCAAGAAGACTGGTCCTTGGAATGTTTTGGAGATCTGGGACTTGGGAAGGAAGGAGCTCAGCTGGAAGACTCCACATGGACCTTCCAGGACAGTGCCACAGAAAGACAGGATACTTCTCCTTGTGCAAGGGCTGGGTCAGACCCAGAGCTGTCCCAGGTGTTCCTCCTGGAGGAGAGAGTAGGAAAGTGAGATGAGGAGGCAAGCCCCTTGATCCAAAGGGGGAATAACAGGTCCTTTCTCCTCTTGGCCGCTCTCCCACCATTGTGCCTTTGGAAGGGCTCTTCCCAGTCCTTGGGCATGAAGGAAGGCCTGGAGGAAATTTTGGGACCTCCAGAAATTTCCGTGGAGGAGTCAGCAGGTGGCACTCTTCACTGTGCTTCATTCCTGCGACAGCCTCGGAGGGACCCTGGCCTTCCAGAGGTTGGGAGGCAGGTGAGGTCCGGCCCACACTTGTCCCCGTCCCACCAGGATGGTCCAAGCCAGCAGAGCCATCTCCTGGCGCCTGCTCCCTCTGTCCCATGGCACCTCCTGGCTGTGGTGGCTGTGGTGTCCCGTGCCTGCTGCTGCCAGAGGACCTCGCTCCTCCACACGGAGGACCAGCCATGTCTGAGGTGCTGAAAGGCAGTGACTCCACCGAGCCTTGGCTTGACAAGGAGCAGGAGGATTTATTTCCACAGGCAGCTCTTTGCTCTCTCCCCTGCAGCTTGTGTCTACAATGGGAAGACCTACTCCCACGGGGAAGTGTGGCACCCCGTGTTCCGGCTCTACGGCCTCCTGCCCTGCATCCTCTGCACGTGCAGGGACGGCGTCCAGGACTGCCAGAAGGTCACGTGCCCTAAGGAGTATCCGTGTGAATATCCAGAAAAAGTAGATGGGAAATGCTGCAAAGTATGTCCAGGTAGGTGGGATCCTGCCTGCTCCTGCAGCTGCCTTCCAGTTCCTTCCTCAGCCTTGGTTTAAAGCCTCAGGCTGACAGAGCTGTGGGGACTCGGATTGCTGGTGGCTGGAATTCACACCAGACAGGTTCAGCAGGGCAAGCACTGATGGAAGGGTTGGCTTGTCTTGGAGGGCAGCAGGACTTTCCCAAGGTAAGGAAGATCCTCAAGACCTCCAAAAGGTTCCATCTGTTGGGAGGATGAAGTCTGGAGAAAGATGCTTGAGGCAGGACATACTGAGAGTGCTCCGATGGAAGGTGCTTTCAGGGGAGAGGACACACAGTCTGTTCTCCAAACCTCCAGGTGACACAAAAACCAGAGGGTTAAATTGTGCCAGCTGAGGTGCAGGTGTGAAGGGAGGAGTGAGGACACTTCCCATGAGAGGGGCTGTCTGTGGTGCTCATGGTTTGTTGGAATTGGAATCCCCCATCTCTGGAAGTGGAGGTTGAACACACAGGTTTTAGGGTGGTCCAGGTAGAACTGGGCTGGGGCTGGGACATGGAAAGGGGCTGGAGCCCCAGGAGCAGCTGAGGGAGCTGGAAAGGGGCTGAGCCTGGAGAAAAGGAGGCTCAGGGGGGACCTTGTGGCTCTGCACAACTCCNGGGCCAGGGGATGCTCAGATTGGATGTTACAGACAATTTCTTCCCTGGAAGGGTTGTCCAGTCCTGGCACAGCTGCCCAGGGCAGTGGTGAGTCCCCATCCCCAGAGAGATTTAAAAGCTCTGTGACACTTGGGGACATGGGCTGGTGGTGCCTTGGCAGCGCTGGGGGAACAGCTGGATTTGATGATCTCAAAAGTCTTTTCCAAATTTAATGATTCTGGGATTCCATGGTGGAGAAGACCTCTTTTCTGTTCAGTGTACTTTGGGTCTCTCAGCTCCCTGGTCTTTGGAAAGCTGTTTGCCTTAAGCCACAGACCTGGCAAAGATGTGGCAGGGTGTGACAGCTCCTCCTGTTCCCACTGGAGAATGTTTTGTGGATGATCCCTCTCTGTACTGACATTTATCAGGAGATGTCCAGCTGCTGGACCACCCACTGCTTGCCCAGGGAGGCTAAAGGTACCTGAGTGTCTTTGAGCCTGGCTGCAGGGGCAGCAGGTTCTGCATGATCCCCTCTGATCCACATCTTCCAGGGGTTGCTGTGGAGTGGTCTCACCCAGGAGAGCAAGCTAAGGTCACTGCCATGTTTTGGAACGGCTGCAAGGTCATTTGAGCTGAGATTTTCAAGGTTTTCCAGCCCCTGAGTGGAGAGGTTCTGGGATGGCCTCCCCAGGGGAGCGAAGGGCAGAAGCTCAGCTTGTTTTAATAAGGTTTTTGATATGTTTATGAGCAGGATTTATGATGTGGTGCCTGGTGGGAATGGGATGTGATGACTGAGCAGAACCCTTCCAGTCTTGCATTCCCACTCTAGTGGGTCTCTCTGGTTTAAATCCGACAACTTTCCCTGCTTGGATCTCTTGTCTGCTCTTGTTCAGACTTCATTTTATTTCCAATTAAACACCCTGATGCAGCCAAAAGGATTTTGTTCCTGCTTTCCAGTTCTCACAGATAGTGATCACACACACACACACTGCTCAGCCAAGCTACATCCTTGCCCTTTCCTTCACTGCGTGGAGGCTTTGCCCAGGCTCTTTTTCCAGGTGCTTTCTGTGGCTGTCCTTATCTTCCTCCTTTGTGCCCAGTAACTTAGGAACGCTAAGTGACTTTGCCAAAGGGATCCCGGCCCCGGGAATTGCTGGGATGTGCTGTTTGGATGGGGGGAGCACTGCTGTGGGCAGAGCTGGTGACCACGACCTCTGTGTCCCTGCCCCTCCTCCCCGATGCTGTGGGGGTGAGAAGCTCCTCGGTTGTTAAATTCCCGTTGAATTCCAGGGGTTCCTTTCCTGCTGTGAGGGTGGGGCTTTAATCACGGACTCCACGATCTCAGAGGGCTTTTCCAGCTTTAACAATTCCACACTTCTGTGAGTGCCCTGGAGCAGGTGAAGGGGAAGGCTCTGGGACAGAGGTTTCCCTGCTCCCTGACCCCGCAGTGGGACAGGTGAGGCTGCTGGGCTGTGCTCACCCCCCTCTGCCTCACGCTGAACTGCAGAGCTGAGCGCCTGTCCCCTGGGTGCTGAAAAGGTTTGCTTCCCTTTAAACTGGGATTTCCCTTTAAACTGGGATTTCCATTCCCTCTCAGAGAAGAGCAGCTCAGGACCACCCCAGAAAGCCTGGGGGAGAGCAGAATCAGGCCTAAAATAACTGTCTTACTAAAATAAACCCCAGGCATCTATTTATAGCCAAACTTTCTTTCGAGTAGTGTGAAAAGCTTCAGCATCCAAACTGACTGGGAGAACAAGGCTAAATTCAGCAGAGCTGGGCTCCTCTGCGTTCCAAGGACCACAACCAAAGGCAATAAATCTCCTTCCAAAACCACGGGGCATTCTTAATTACTCCAGATACATTAAAAAAAAAAAAAAAAAAAAAGAGGGAAAAATTAGCAGCTCTTCTTTACCAAGAATGCTGAAAAAGTCACGTAGGACCCAGTGTGGATGTCCTTGTGGTGACACCCCGTGTGGGGAGGGTGCTGGGGCTGTGCTGAGCCCACCTGTGGGGCTGAGCCAGGCACACTGGCCAGGCAGCCCAGGCTCCCCTGCTGTGGGCTCATCCCTTTGCTCCCCTGATGTTCCTCCCCCAGCAGGAGCGAGATGGGAAATGGGGAATCCAGCCCGTGCTTTGTGGCCATGGTGGCATCAAGGTCGCTGCAGAGAGTATGGGGGATCCAGATGGACAAAATCCTCCTTCCCCATCCCTGCTGGCACAGAGGCTGCTGGGACCAGGGGGAATGAAAAACATGAGAATGAGGAGGTCCACAGCTCCTTTATTAGCCTCTCCTTTGCTGCTGGTCCTGGAGCTGGGGCTCAGATCATGGGACAGACACGACTGTGCCATGTGGCACCAAGGCCAACGAGATGCCTTTTCCATGACCTGGGTGCTGAGGTGGTCCTTCCTGCCCCTGTTTAATGAACTCTGTCCCTGTTTTTGCACAGAAACCAGAGTCAAACCCACGGATGAAATCGCCACCCCCCGGTGTGGCAAGAGCCCCAGCCGTGTCCTGGTGTACACGTTCGTGCCGCCGCGCTCGGAGGCCTCCAAGGAGATCCTCAGGACCATGGCCATCGAGAAGGAGCTGGCAGAAGAGGTGGAAATCTACAACTGGAAGCTGATTAAAGGTGAGCACCATTATGAAAGCAGCCAGCAGAGCAGGAGGTGTGTGTGGAAACCTGATGCTTTCCAAGCTTTGTTCAGTTTTTCTGGCTTTTCTCGAGGTGCTCCGCCCCTTGCGTGGTGAATCAAAACCTGCTGACAGCAGGCTGGCTTTTCTGACTCCCCCATTTCACACTCTTTTCCTGCATTCCATGCAGACCAGGGGCTGGAAAGCACTTTTGGCCCCGCTAACCCCACCATGAGCTGCAACACCATCTGGAGGCAGAGCACATGGGCAACCACGACAAGGGCCTGGGGGCTGCTCCTGCAAACCTCCCTGCTCTCACGCCACATGCACATGGAAAACAAGCAGAGGAATTGTTCTGGTGACTCTGTGGTTTTGCTTTCACTCTTTTTTTTACACCCCAGTCCACCTACAGCTTGAAAGCTGCTGCAAAGGTGCATACAAGGGGAATGACTTGTCCCCAGCCCACTTTTTGGATGGGTGGATTTGGATGCTCCTGTTGGGGTGTGCTCCGGAGGTCAAAGCACAGCAAATGCGCTGCCAAATGGCTCCAGTCTCTTGCTCTTTCCCCACGCCTTCAGCTTTGCTCCTGTGGACCAGAGGGGTCTGGGGACCCCCGGTCCTGTAGATATTTGTACTGCGTTTCTCTGCGGCCCAGGGAAGCGTCCCAGCGCCCCATTCCTGAGTTTCCACTGGAGATACTCTACCCCAAAGAACTGGAGTGCTTCAGGTTGGTCGTACCTTTGCTATGGATGCAGCGACCCTCGGCCTGTGCCTGCTGGACAGCTGTAGCCATTCTGGTCTCCTGGTAGTCCATGTTTCTCATCACTCCCTAGGGAGACCTCAGCCAGCTGCTGAGACTGGGCACACCTGGACAGCACCTGAGAAATTAACCCCAGAGATGGAGCTCTGGTTGCCACTGTGTTTCCATCCTGCCCCTGCCACACTCCGTCCTGCGCGGTGCCCCCCTGCCCGTGCTGCCCCTCCTCAGCGGGGCCTCCCTCCTCCCTCACAATGGCACCTTGTGGCTGAGGACAGCTCTGAGCCCGCGCTGTCTGGGCCCCGCCGCTTCCTCCCCTCGCTCCTTGGCACGGGGCAGCACCCAAACCTTCTCGGCACCTTCCGAGGCCAAAAGCTTCGCGTCTGCATGGAGCTCCCGAGCCCTGCCAGCCAGGGACAGGGGAGGCCCTTGTCCCTGAGGCCAACACAGCTCTTTTGCTTGGCAGAGTGAAGTGTTGTTATTGGGAAAGAGCATGAGCTCACTCACATATGGATTCCACCTCTCCATGGGCCATCACTCTACCAACAGAGCAGCGTGTGTGGAGTAAAGAGGCTGCAAGTCACACCTGGACCTCGTCCATCTGCCTTTGTATGGGCTCATGATACCTACGTGGCCTCATCTATTTCTGGGCCGGGACGGTTTCCTCCACGAAGCAGGAGTTGGGAGGAGAAACCAGCACCAACTCCCAGCCAAAAGTTTTACCCAGCTGGCTGGTGGCACACAGCTGGCCTCCAGAAGAGTTGCAGTGCGGGCTTCCCCATCTTTTTAGGGGTCCGAACATCACCAGGAGTTTTGAAAGTTGACTTTCTGATGTTTTTGACCTGTTGTCCTCTTACTGCAGGCCCTGTTAAGAAGTCCATGCCCCTCTTTCTTGCAAATCCCCTTTAAAGCACCAAGAACGGTGGTGCGTGCCCGCCAGCCCCAGCAGCTCGCTCCATCTCATCCCAAACGCTGCCAGGAATGCTCCTGCCGGTTGGACGGGATGTGTGTGCCAGGAAATGGCATTGTCCTGTGCCAGCTCCGTCCATCCTGCCTCTGCACTGCTGGACTGTCCTTGCCTTGTGCTGTCCTGGTGCCTGCTGGGCACGGCCTGCGTTCCTCCGCTGCTCCCCGGCTCCTGGCACGTCGGGAGCGACCCTCCCGGGGCCAAAGGTCTCAGCCAGCTCCCTGAGAGCTCTTGGGGAGCATTATCTAGGTCGGTTGATTAAAAGATGTTTATCTCTTGTAGCTCTTGTTTAAAATATCCTCTTGGTTACTAATGTGCTGGAAAGTGCTTCATCAGCCCCGGGGACTGTAAGCACACCCTCCTGCTCCTTTCTAATTATAGACCAGAAGAATTTATTGAACACTTGTGCCTTTCTTGCGTCAATAACAGTTTTATTATCTCCATCCAGTATCTTCTTTTGTTACTGGTAGGACTTCTTTACCCACCCCACTGAAAGGACTAAATCATAGTCCAAATATCCATCTATTTCTCTCTCTGCCATTGACTTCCTCTACTAATTTTCCACAGCTGATAATATCTCATTTATATGGATTGTGAGGCAGTTCCCCTTCATTACATACTCTTTTTATGTGTAATTGCTGCTGGGAATCAGGGAAAGTCTCTTCACCAAATAAGGGGGACCACGTTGCCTCTCACATCTGCTGGCAGCAAGAGGCTGGATGTTCCGGGAGCCTGAGTGAGAGGTGGGGAAGGATATTCCAGGCATACCTGCCTGGTTTGTCATGCCTTGCAGGAGAACAGGAATATCACAACCCCTGATCCCACAGGAAGGTCACTTTCATTGCTAAACGCAGGTTCTGGTTTGCATGGGTCAGACATCTGAGTCAGGGGCAGAAATATCAATCTCTGCTGAGGTCACTTGTGTTTTTTCCTGTCCTGGAGCAATTTCAGCGCTGCTGACAAAGAGATAGAAAACTTTGGTCCCTGGCTGCTTCCAGGAAGGGAGATCACTGAGCCTGGAGGGGTCTCTGCAGTTAGGTGTCTGAGGGTGAGCAGAGGGGACTGGGATCCCAGCATCCCCTTGCTCTCACCTTTATTTCTTTTATGCTTTTAGGGGAGATTGGAACTCGTGCAGGGCAAGATGCTTTCTGGAGCCACAGAATCCTATTGCTTTCACCTGCTTCGTGGTGAAACATCCTGATTTAACAAGCAGTGACTGTTTTCATAGAACCATAGAATCTTAGCAAGGTTTGGGTTGGAAGGGAGCTTCAACCCATCCCTGTTCCACACCCCTGCTGTGGACAGGACACCTTCCACTATCCCAGTTTGCTTCAGCCCGGCCTTGAACACTTCCCCACTTGTGTGGCAGCCACAGCTTCTCTGGGCAACTTGTGCCAGGGCCTTGCCACCCTCACAGGGAAGAATTTCCTCCTAGTATCTAATCTGATACTTAAATGAGATGTCTCCTGGCCTTGGCCAGCCCTGGATCCATTCCCAGCTCCCACCAGGCTCTGGCAGTAGGTCCTGCACCAAACCAGGACCCTGGGGCAGGCAGTGTCAGGAGGGGACAGAGAATCCAAACCTGTTTGAGCCTTGAATTGGGCATTGCAGAATCTGATGCCCTGTGTCCCCCTCTGCAGGAATATTCCATCTGATCCAGACCAAGAAGATCAGCAAGCAAGAATTCAAGCAAGAAGCACAAAACTTCAGGCTGATCACTAGGACAAACGAAGGTAGGGATGAGAAAAATCCCCTTTCCTCACTCCTCCAGCACTCCCTGCCCCAAACAATCTCCTGATTTCCTGCTCTGCTCCGGTCATTCCAAAAGGCTGTGTAAATCCCAGCACAGCGTGGGGAGCTGAACCGTGGGGACAGCACTTGTGCAAGCGTAGCTGGGTTGGGGCTGACCTGTCTTCACACCCTACGCAACACTCCTGGTTAACAGCCACGTTTCACTTTATGGTATTGGAAAGGGCAGCCAGCTTTCTAAAAGTGGACGCACTCTTGTGAAACCCAGAGGTTTTGTCTCTCCAGAGCCCGTAAAACTGTTCGATTTTTATATCTAATCCATCTGCTGCTCCTGGGAGCACGAGGGGAGGAAAAAAGAATGGTGTAAGGGATTAGCAAAAAATGAAACTGTTGAAATATGTTTTAAACTCGTTCTGGATGTTCCGGGATGTGCGTAAACATGACAAAGAGCAGGAATGCCGGTGCACACGCTGGGAGTGCCTGTATGGAGTGAAACTGCCTGGCTGCTCCCTGCTGGCTGCTCCTCGCCTGGCGGGGCTGGAGTTTAGCGGGATAGGCTCGGCTCGGAGCCATGCCCGCAGTGCCCAGCAGCCGGGCGCTCTGGGGTCACTCGGAGCAGCGCTGCTGCCCAGGGCACACCAGCACTCCCAGTGCCCCGGCCATGCTGGCGTTTGTTTTCACCCCCAGTCCATCGGAGACAGCATCTTTTGACCAGACCCTGGGGGATTATCCAGTCCCTGCTCCCAGGCTGGGCTTCACACCCTGGTGGAGTCTGCCTCCTTCTTCTTGCCTCAGTTTCCCCTGACAAATAACCCTGTTGTGAAACCATCTCACTGCCGTAGCTGCAAGTTCTAGGAAAGCTCTGACCCGTGATTTCTTCACAGCAAAAGATTAATTCAGCTAGCAAATATTCCCTCCACCCCCGGGGTGATGAGATTGGGGCTGCATAATCCTTGCTGGGATTGCACTGAGGGAAGAGAACACCTGGAGGGAAAGCACCTCCAGCCACCTCCTGCACATCTGGGGATTCTTTTGGGGAGCAAGGAGAGGGACTTGGACACTTTGTCCTGGTTTGGGGGGAGAGGGTTTCACAGCTCCACATTTGATTTGCTGGGAGTCTGCAGCTCCTTGGGGAATTCAGAGGGATTCCTTCCCTCTTCTTCTGCAGCAGGATTTTCTCCTACCATGGGTTGCTGAATGAAGACCCAAGGCTGAGGCAGCAACAGAAAAATGAATATAAATGGGAGGGCTTGTTTGAGCAGCCCACCCCAAAATGGGGCTGACAGAAGGGAGGAGAGAACCATACCTGTCCAATGCCCATGAAACTGAAATTTTGGCTTTCTGAGGTTGAGACAGAAGCAGAATGCTTCTTGCCCTGAGAGGCAGAAAGTCAGCCCAAATCCGAGACATGCCAGGGAGGACATGGACCTAACGTCGTGTCAGAGCACCCTTTAAAGAGGTGGAGAGGGAGCTTTATCCCTGTTTCAGTCTGAGCCCCTTTTCGTTTCAGACTGTGCAAGTGTTTTCCACGAAAAGCACTGTAAGTGCCACTGCCTGTGCCATTATTGCATTAGAGGGTAGAGCCCCTCCAAGCCCCATGTGAGTTGCCAGGCTGCAATACCTGTGGCTGGCATCACTGAGGAGCTGCTCCGAACACGGACTGCGCTGTGGGCACACCTCTCCCACAGCGAGGTCCTCGTGGATCCTGCAGTGCCGAGGATGCTGCACTGGGGGAACTGTGCTCTCCTGCTCCGAGGCTGCTGCTGATGTGTGTCTGTCTTTGCTCATCCAGGTCACTGGAACATCTTCCGAGCCCACACGTCGGAGCTGAGGATGACAGAAAGCCCAGAGAAGGAAACAAAGACCTTGTAAAGCAAAGAACTTTTCTCTACCTATTGATTTATCTACACACAGACACACATACACATATATATGAACTCCAGAGCTGCATTACTAAATAGACTGGCACTGCAATACAGGTTACACTAGTGGAAATTCCAGCAACTCCAGAGAACGATCCCAATCCATCAGCATCGAAGCCACAGCCGTGTAGGTGCCTCTCTCCAGCGGGAGAGCCATCACCTCCTGCTGTCCCAAAGGTGTTGGATGAGCAGAGGGAGGAGGGAGAGGCGTGGAGGGGTGGGACCTGGTGCGACAGGAGGAGGTGGGATCCATCCTGGACACCCTGGCGTTCCTGAGGAGCATCAGGAGCGCAGCAAAAGAACATGACCGTGCTTCTTACCAGCTGATGGTGGAAAGATGACCTGCAAAGAAAGAAAAATCATCCCTCCTTCCTTCCTTGGAGCTCCTGGGAGCTGCAAAGGAGCTTCTTTGGCTGAATGCCCTCCAAGGGGTGTTTTTGAAAAATCTCCTCTCATCCAGCTGGGATGATTCTTTTCCCTCTTTGCAGGTCACTGGAAAATGTAGGTTTTGGGAGGACCCACCTGCTGGCAGGGTCTGAGACCCTGAACACTGCACTAAGGTGGCTACTCAGCATTTATTGTGCTATATATTTATATCTATCCTATATAATATCTACCGGGCTGTATTCACAGGAGGGGCATCTCCCAAAGGGCAAACAGGATCATTTCTGCAGCATGGGGAGGAGGGCGTGCAGCAGCATCACCTTCCCCCTGAGTGGAAACAGCTTTGGGGGATTTTCAGGTTGTTTTGGTACATATATTTATCCCTGGATTCCTGTTTTATTCTGTTTTGATAAATCTATTTATTTGGAGATCTGACTCTGTCTGACAAATCTGATTAAAAGTCTTCTTGATTCAGCTTCCTGTGCTGGTTCTCCTTTCCCTGTCGGGTCTGTGTTAAGGCTCGGGGGCCCTGGTGGGGTCTGGTTCCCTTGCACTCCTCAACATCCTCAGGGTTGGGATGCAGAGAAATCCCACAGATGCTTTGCTCATCCAGAGGGGATCACCCCTTCCCATTTGCCTGTGGTCTGCTCACGGCTCTGGGCTGAAAACAGAGCTTGGGGCTTGGGCCCTGAGCTGGCACTGCTCACCAGAGCCACACAACGGGGCTGAGCTGCCCAGGTTTATCCAGGAGAGAGCCCCTGGGAGGCTTTGAGCATTGGGGGGGCTCCCCATGGCGCGAGGTGAAGGGAGAGGGGCCGAGCCACCCCCTTGCCCCACGGCCGCCTGCATGGCTGTAGCTGCTGCGGGCAGGGAGGATGCTGCCAGTCCCCAGGCAGAGCCTGACCCCTCACTTGTCAGCCTAATCAGCCGGCCCTTGTGTGATCTAACTGGAGCTGAGCCGAGGGCCAATTTGTGCTCATTTACCAGAAGTGGAGGCGTTTGGAGTGAAGCTGCCCGGTGGGGTCATAGGGAAGGCTGGGAGGAAAGCAGCACGAATTCTGCACTGCCTGGCCCAGGTGAGGCTTCCTGCAGGTACCTACAGGGTGCTGAGCCCATACAGGCTGTCCTAGGACCATGGGCACTAAGCCCAGACACAGACAGACCTCCTGGGCACGACCCAGCTGAGTGCCTCACACACAGAACTCCCCTGACACATCCGGCAGGGTGGTGGATGCTGCTGGATGCTCCGTGGGCAGGAGAGACCCTTTGGTGAGCAGGAACAGAGGAACCTGCACAGGGTCGGTCTCTTCTCCCCCGGAACAAGTGACAGGACAAGAGGAAACGCCCTCAAGTTGCACCAGAGGACGTTCAGGGTGGATATTGTGAAAATTCCTTCCCCAAAAGGGTCTGTCCAGCCTGGCACAGCTGCCCAGGGCAGTGGTGAGTCCCCATCCCTGGAGGGATTGAAAGCTGTGTGGATGGGGCACTTGGGGACATGGGATAGTGGTGGCCTTTGCAGGGCTGGGGGAACGGTTGGACTGGAAGGTATCAGAGGGCTTTCCCAATGTGAGCAATTCAGTCATGCCACGATTCTATGGATGTGGTCCCTGGCATCCCTCCCTGAGCAATCCCTGCCCAGAGTGTGGTACGCTGTACTTCTAGAGAGCCCCACGTTTCTGAAGTGACCACAGAGCTGCCTCACTCCGGTTCCAAATATGCCCTTTGTGGCATGTGGCTCTTCCGTCCTCCCCGGACGCCCCCAGCTCCGCTGGCCTGTCTGCAGAGCAGAGGGGCATGGGAGGGAACACACACCAGCTTCCCCTTGGCTTACTGGGGTCAGAGCCTTCCGTTTCCCCAGGACTGGGAAGGACCGTCCTGCCGCAGCGCTGGGGACACGCACAGGGGCTGTGACCCGGCTGTGTCACAGCACTGCTGGGGACACGGGGCTCTGACGGGGCAGAGGGACAGGCTGCGGGCGGGATGGAGCTGCGGGCAGCGAGCAATCCCCGCGGCGGTGTCAGTGATTCCCAGTGATGCCCAGCCCTCCCGGGAGCCTGCTCTCCCCGCGGGGCAGCTCTGGGATTAACCCTTCTAATTGGATCAGCAGCCCCAGGGCAGAAGCCAGCGCTTCGCGGTCGGTGGCATCGCCTTCCGCGCCCCGCTCCTGCTCCGTGCGTCCGTCCCCTCGGCAGGCATCGCCCCGCCGGGACCCCGAGCTGTGAACGCGGGGTGCACTCGGGGGCAGAGCTGACACGGTGCCCCGGCACCTTTCATCTCCCGCAGCACCGGCTGTGCTCGCACATCTGTGAGCAAGGAGCAGCCTCAGCTTGTGGCTGCAGAGACGCTCACGGAAGCGTGGCATTGCTTGGCTTGGAAAAGACCTTTTCACTCTCTCCAACTCCCTGACAGGAGGGGGCAGCCAGTGGGCTCTGCTTCTGCAGGTCCTGCCACTTCTGCAGGACTCAGACCTCCTGCTGCTTCTTCTCTGGGACCTGTATCTCCTGCCAGCCCTCCCGCAACCCTCTGTCCTCTGCTGTGACCTGTTTGGAGTGCAGTGAGGGCTCCAGATCTCTCACGGCTGGTGCAGCCCGTGCTGAGACGCCCTCGGTCCCTGCAGAGAGCGTTTGGGCACCGGGTCCGGTTTGGGTCCCCAGGACCAGGCAGGCAGGGACTGGACGGACCTGGTTCGGCTGGAAGATATGCCAAAAGTGTTCTCCCCTTCAGAAATGCTGGAACTGGGACCAAGGGAGGGAGGGGCATCCCATCCTTGGAGAAACCCAGCCTTATCCTGGACACAACCCTGAACAACCTGATGTAACTTCAAAGTTATCCCTGCTTGGAGACAGAGGTTGGACCAGGGACCTCGTGGGGTCCCATCCAGCCAGAATAACCCCGTGGCTGTGTGCTCTGGATGGCAAGTCACCACCAAAAATCTTGGCTCTACCTCTGGGGTCTTAGGGCTTTTCTACGTCAGAGCCGTGCTATTTCATGCTGTATTATCAGGTTAGTCAAAACACTTCTCCAAACTATATGTCTATATAATTGCCAGCTACACTCACTTCCTTGGCCCCTGCTGTTTTCCACCGCATGGGGTTTTCAGTCACGCAAAATATCCACTTTCACCTTAACGTGCACGGAGCTCCCCTTCCCTGCGGGGAAGCCACTCCCTCCTGGTGGTGTCTGCTGGAGCTCCTGGGGCTTCCCGCAGGAACAGCCGGGGCTGGTGACGGGCACTGCTCAGCGTGGGGCGTCCCTGCAGCACCAGGGTCTGCCACGGGGAAATGCATCACACCAAAGAGGGTCTGCTGCTGCTCCAGGTGTCCTGTGGGAAGCCCACAGCTCTGCAGATGGTCTGAATTTTTAGGCATCGCCCAATGAATTGGGATGTATGTTCTCGTATCACCTTCCCCCAGTCAAAGGGAGGGATTTGTCCCCAAAAGGAAAGGATTTCCCTTAAAATCTCTCCAAAGAGACCCACATACTGCACTGGGCAAACGTTTCCCTGCATCCACTCTCCTCTGCACATCCTTTTCTTTTTTTTGGGACGAGAAATGGAGAAACCAGAGGGTTGTCAGTGCTGCAGGGCTCACAGGCTGTTCTCATGCCACCACAGACCTATCTCCTCTCCAGACTAAACAGTCCTAATATTTCCTGTCTCTTCTCACATAGAAATGTGCCTGTAATCACTCTTTTCTCCTGTTCCCTCACCTTTTTGGATGCAGGAGCAGCTCAGGATGTACCTAATCTGGCAGGTTGTCCAAGCTCTGCTGGGGAAATGGGATCACATTTCCCTGTCTCCAGCTTTGTCAAAGCTTGACACCCCCAGAATCAGGAAACAAAGAAATCCCTGCAGAGAGAAGCTCTGCCAGCAAGTCAGGACTATCCGGCCACTGGAAAAAGCCCCTGGCTTCCTGGAAGATCGCTGCTGAGAGAGAGGTGATGAGAAAAGCAGGGAAATCCTTGGAGATGGCAGCTGGAGCCAAAGGAGGGATGGAGGAAATGTGACTGGCACGGCACGAGCACAGCCCCAGAGGCCCTTTCCTCCTGCAGGATGCCTGGCCTTTGCCCATTCCCAAAACCAGACATTCCAGAGGGGAGGTAGGACAGACCCATGGCACAAAGGAGCTGGTGGATTGTCCCGTGGCTCTCCTGCCCCGTGGGATGAGGGAGATCCACTCTTGCTGCCTCTGACTGAACCTCTGGGTGGCTTTTCTTGCTCCCCTGTTTTTTGGCCATGGAAGTGTGTGGCTCCAACAGAGATCCCTGTTTGCACAGGCTGGATAAATCCAAAGGAAACTGCTTACAAGTCCTTCTCACCAGTGTTGCCAAAAGACCATGATTCAGTGCTACTTTTTTTGGGTAGAAATTAATTAGTTCAGGCCCATCACAATTATCTAACTCAAGGAGCACGACAATAACCCACTGTCTAATGGTTCTTCATGGCCATTTAGCACCATCTGGGTCGTCTGATCAGGGGCTTTGCACACAGTTGAAAATGAACTAAGAAGGACTGCTTGGCCCAGACACCTCCTTTTGCCTCCCAGCTGCACGGACAATGCAAATAATCCTGGTGGACCCATTACACACAGGGACAGGGACTGCAGAGCAAACATCAACCCACAGCTCGCCCAGCTCCTCTGAGACTGGTGTCCCCAGGTGGAAGGTGGTGGCTCTGGAAGGAGCAGGGAAAAAGAGCTTGGCCACATCTCTTGCACCCCAGACTGGCTCCTCTTCCAGCTTTAGGGGCTGAGTTTGAGTGGTGAGGACTGACAGCCTCCCCAGCCTCTGGCTGTGCCCTGTGGCACCAGGTCCCCCAAACAGACACACACCCCTGTGGAACAGAGCTCCACTCAGGGCTAAACTCCAGGATAACCCCAGCAGTCCATCCTCCAGCCTCCAGGCAAGGGCAACCACAAGGTATTAAACCCACAGGTCCAAAAAGGGGTGGGCAGGCAGGTCTCCAAGAAAATTTTCTAGGTGGGAAATGTAGGCAAATGTTCCCCCAGCACCACCTGCAATGCCAGTGTCCATCCAAACAGGCCAAAATTAGGGGTTTTAATTTTTTTTTTACCATACCTGTCCACACATCTGTTTTCAGCTTGGTGCTGAGTGCTGCAGGCTGCAGTTTTCACACGAAAACCTGGGAAAGGGGAGTTTTGCTCACTGAGGGCTGCCTGAGGCACAAGTTTGCAAGCAGGATTTGGCAGGGGGCTGCAGAGGGACCCACGGGGGCTCCTCCAAACCCCGTCAGGCTTCCGGCTCCTGTTCTGTGGCAGGAAGATCGGCACTGAAAAATGAATGGAAACACTGATCCCCTTCCAAGCTGCTTTTAGCACGTCCCGAGAAGTTCCGCAGACACCGGCGTGGGCTCCTGCTCCTCCCCAGTGCAGAGCGGGAACCTGGAATGGCCCGGACAGACACAGAGGAGAGCTGCACATTGTCCTTCCCTCCACGGCTTCCCTGGAAGTCAGGAAGAGCCGGTTCCATGCGGGGTGGAGGCTTTCAGTACGTTCTCACGGCTGCATCACTCAGCCGTCACCCCCTGGACCAAGAGGTGTCCAGGGAAAACTGCAAAGTGCTTTGCTGCCTTCCCAGGATGGATTATTGGCCTTTGGAGCTGAGTGTGATTCACCAAAAAGAACAAAAAGGTTGATTAGAGATGAATATAATTTGGCCCTTCATCTAAGCAGCCCCCAGCCTGTGATAGGCACCCAAAATTCCCAGGGCAAACTCTCCAGAGGGTGTTGACCTGCTAATAAGCAAGAGGTCACAGGACTGGTGTTGGATTTCTGGATCAGCCTCACGAAATGCTGGCCCAAGCTGACCATGCTCCCCAAAAAGGCATTTGGTACCTTTGGGAACCTCCTGCCCTGCAGGTCTGAGCAGCCTCGATGCAAACTGGGACACACTGGTACCTGAGCAGTGCTGTCCTTCAGGCTGGCAAGGCCAGGGCTAACCCTAATTCATCCAAAAGGATTTCGAGGAAGGCTTTGCCTTTGAAATGGCAATTTAACCCTTTCTAGCTGCTCATTTCCTCTGAGAGATCATTTTCCCATGACACGAAAGCTGAGTTTTCCTCTCTTCCTTGGCCAGGCAGCACATGTGCAGGTTGGGGTGGGGATGTCTGGGTTGCCTTGGCTGCTGGCTCACCCCAAGGCACCTGGTGTCTCCTAGGACAAACAGATGATGGGCTGCACGTGGAGAAGTGGTGAGAGGTGGGATGGGCATCCACAGCTCAGCTCTGGCTCCCTGCTCCTTCCTTTGGAGATTCCAGCAGCAGAGCAGCCTTATCCCTGCTCGGGGCTCCAGGACAAGCTTTGGGTGATGCTCTCCCCCAGCCTGGGGGTCCCTGTTCATGGTGGGGATGGCCCCTCATCCCCCCGGAGTTCTGCACCCCCAGGGAGCAGCCGTGCTCCCCACACCTGGTCTGGGAGGGGGGATAACGTCATCCCCAGCTCCTTGGCACAGAAGTGGCTGCAAATTCCCAGCCAGCGGGCCAGAGGAGAGGCCAGCTGGGGAAAAGTCCTGGGGGAGCCCACAGCCAAGTCTCCCAGCTGGGAATTGGTGGGGAGGGCTCAGGCTCCACTCCTCGCAGGGCCTGCGGTTTTATTCCCTTTCCCTAAGGTATGGGGAGGGAGGAGGGATCTCCTGCAAGCAAAAATCCCTGGGATTTTGTTCTTCAAACACCGTGGTTAGGGATGATGCAGTGGGGAATGTCCGTGGAAGAAGTCTTGTGGGAAATGACATCCTGGTGATCCTATGGGATGGACTCTGTGCATGCTCCTCTCCTCTTTTTCCCTTTTCCTTGCTTGTTTCAGTTTTTAGACATCCTGGAGCTTTTTGAGAGGCTCGGGAGAGCATTGAGGTGGGTGACAAAGCTCTCCAGGCTTTGACCTGGACTCCCATCCTTGCTTTGATGTCAGCAGGGCAGAGTCTGCCCCCCTTTCCAGCCCGTGGTTCCTGCTGGGAGAGATGGGATCTTGGGAGGCAGATGCTGCTTCCTGCGTGTTTTTTTTTCCCCTGTAGTGAGTTTCGAAGTTGCCAGCCCCTGGCCATGGCACTGCTCAGACTAATGGAGGGGAGTGTGGGTGAGGAGATGCCCCCTCCTCGGGGTGTCCCTCGGGAATTCCCGGGGGAAGGGGTGCACTGCCCCAGCTCCAGCGTCCCCCGGCGGGTGTGTCCCTCCCGTTTAGCCCCGTTCCCAGCCAGGGCGGGGCCGCTGTTTCGCTACGGCGACATCCCGGCGAGACAATCCCTGTCACCTGGGGCCTTGGCACTGAGCCGGACCCTCTGCGCATCCCCGGGGACATCCCGTGCACCACAAGGGACCCGCCAAGGGCAGCGGTGTCCCTGGTGTGGCCGGGACCTCACAGCCGGTCCCTGTACTCCCGCAGCAGCCGCGGGTCTCCAAACTGCAGGGACCTGTCCCTGTCACCGGGGACGACACGATGGTCCCTCAGCTGATCCCCTCCTGCTGCAGGGCAGGGGGACAGCCCAGTGGCCACCCCCAAATCCCCCAGTGGCCACGGGGCTGAGCAGTCCCTGCACCCCCTCGCAGAGGGGCCAGTAGCCGGGGACCTGCGCCAGGACCAGAAGCCGGTTCCATACAGCCAGGGAATATAATAAAATTAAAGCTCATTAAGCACTTAGAAAAGGGTTTGCATTGAGGGGGAGTGGGCAGGGGGGCCGGGGGGCCGTGCATCTCAATACTGGGCTATTTAGAAGGGAGAATTTAATAACAGGGGGGTTGGTTTTTATGGCAATAGATTTATTCCACCTGGGCTAAGAAATACATTCCACATCTGCCGAGCCGTGTAACCAGACTCTAATTAAAATCGTGTGCCAAGCGAGGGCCTGGCTGTAAAACACAAAGCTGGCTTTTAGAGCGGCTGGGAAGCGCGGCCAGGCGGCCCGGGGGCGGCGGTGGCCGGCAGGACGGGCACGGGGCCGGCGGCAGGGGTGNGTTTAGGGACGGTGTGACACCGCAGTGACAACAGGGAGAGGCTGACATCCCCCTTTCCACAGTGGTAATGAAGAAAGGGTGACATCGATGCATTTCGTGGGGACAGGGTGACATCCACGCACCTGTAACGACCAGGGCATGGGGTGGCACCCCTGCTCTGCGACAGGGGACAGAGTGATGTCCACAGCGACGCCCACACGCCACGGAGTGACCGCGGGACAGGCGGTGCCCAGCCACCAGCAGTGCTGGGGCAGGGTGACACGGGTGACAGCCGTGTCCCCGCGGCAGCGGCGGGGGGGGGGCGGGCGGGAAGGGGGCCCGCGGGGCCCGCCCC
>VXBC01012315.1:37906-63192 GCA_013399945.1 Ploceus nigricollis
GGCCCCCGCCGCGGGACACCCGCGCTGGGGTTTTACAGCCCCGCAGGTCGGGCCCAGAACGTCCCGAACAAACAGCGGCTGTGTCTCGGTTTAACAGCCCGGCCCTCAGACAGCGGCGGCAGCGCCAGCTCTGACGGAGAAACTAATGAAACCTTCGAAATAGCTTGTACGGCAGTAGTGAAGTGAGAAAAAAACCCCAGAGCACTGGCTGCCAAGGAAAACACACTTACCTAGTAAAGCATGAGTAATAAGTGGCATTTTTTACAGTGTGAAGATATAACTTTTCATGAAAATACCAAATAAGGCTCCGTGTGAAAAGTGGCCGGCCTTTCTAGTTGCTTTTTTTTTCTTTCCCTCTCTTTCTTACCTTTCTTTTCGTTCTCAGGGCACACGTGTGTTTTCCCCAGTGCCCCTTTTGCAGGAGCCTGTTTACGGGGCCGCCTTCCCGCCACCCCCGGCGCGGCCCGGCTCGGGTTCCGTCGCCCTG
The DNA here is from genome assembly GCA_013399945.1 of Ploceus nigricollis. Lineage (NCBI taxonomy): Eukaryota > Metazoa > Chordata > Aves > Passeriformes > Ploceidae > Ploceus > Ploceus nigricollis. The sequence goes on from VXBC01012315.1 coordinate 38,394, forward strand.
AGATGAAATGAGCAGGGAATGGAAAAACAGGAGCTGCTGTTCTGCGAGACTTTCTATTTTTAAAAGGTTAAAAATATCTATTTTCAGACTTCAGCCCAGGAAGCGCTGGGGTGAAGCGACGCGGCGGGACGGGAGGAGTAAACAACGCCGCGACGTGCCGGGCGGCTCGGGAGCTGCGGCTCCGGGGATGTTCCTGGGGACGGCGACAGCGAGGGACAACGAGCCGGGGATGTGGCCACGGGGAGATGAGGGATTGCATAAGGCTGCAGGGCTCCGTGCCACGGGGATGCTCAGCCCCGAGAGAGGATGCTCAGCATCAAGGTGGGATGACCAGCCCCAAGGGAAGGAGGTCCACACCCAGGGGGATGCCCGGCCCCAAGGTGGGATGCTCAGCTCCTGGGGGGATGCTTAGCGCCCAGCAGGATGGCTTATCTTCCCCAGCATCACAGCCCTGGTGCCCTCGTGGGATGGGATGTTTGGCTACTGCACATGGATCCCACCACAGAAGTGGGATGTGGTACCCACTGCAGGAGGAAGGATGTGGAAAAGCTATCTCCAAAATCCCATGGATGCTTTTCTACCTTTGGTTTTGCAGCTCTGCTCGCTTCTCCCAGGCCAAGGTCCTGGTGAGGCTCCCTGGGCTGGCTCTGGCAGTGGCTGTGCCCCCACGGAGCACCCCCACTTCACATGCACCACATTCCCAGACACAGAGAATCAGGCAGTGCTCCAGGCCGGGGCAGAGGGGCTGGAATGCTGGAAAAGGTCCTGGGGGTGCCGGTGCCAGTGGCTGGACGTGAACTCAGGTGAGCCCAGGTGAGCAGGAGGCCAGTGGCCCCTGGGCTGTGCTGGGGCACCTCCAGTGCTGCGGGCAGCTCTGGGCCCCTCCTGACAAGAGAGACCTGGAGGGGCTGGAGTGTGTCCAGGGCAGGGAACGGAGCTGGGAAAGGGCTGGAGCTCCAGGAAAGGCTGAGGGAGCTGGACAGGGGCTCAGCCTGGAGAAAAGGAGGCTCAGGGGGGACCTTGTGGCTCTGCACAACTCCTGACAGGAGGGGACAGCCGGGGGGGCCGGGCTGTGCTCCCAGGGAACAGGGACAGGAGGAGAGGGAACGGCCTCAGGCTGGGCCAGGGCAGGCTCAGGGGGGACATCAGCAGGAATTTCTCCATGGAAAGGGTGGTCAGGCCTCAGAGCAGCCCAGGGAGGTTTGGAATGCCCATCCTGGAGGTGTCCAAGGAATTCCTGGAGGTGGCACTCAGTGCTCTGGGCTGGTGACAAGGCAGGCATTGGGCACAGTGTGGACCCGATGGCCTTGGAGGGCTTTCCCAGCGTGCTGGGCTCTGTGGTTCCGCGGTGCCGGCGCTGAGGCGCGGCCCTGGCAGGTCCCGCTGTCCCTCAGAACCGCTGAGGGATTTTGCTTCCTTATAAGGCCCTGCTGTTCCCGGGCTGGCATCGCCTGTCGGGAGAGCAAAACAATTCCCAGCAGGCTGCCGGGACACCCTCCTGCCCAGCCCAGCCCAGTTATCCTCCTCAGTGCCGGCGGCGCCCCTCGCATCCCCCGGCTCTTATCTCCAGACTGCCCGATGGCCGGTGGGAAGGGCGGGAGAGCTTTTTCCGAGCAGGCCCTCGGGCCTCTGGGAAGGAGGGCTATAAATCAGCTCAGCCGCCTCCTGAACAAGGGATGGAGCTCTTGCATCCCTCGGAGCAGCGCTTCCAGCCCCTTCCCAGGGGCTGCTGGTTGGGAAGCACCTTGTCCAATGAGAGCCCAGTGCAGCAACAGTTCCAGCCCGGAGTGTCTGACAGTGCAACTCCTTGGTGCACCTGGAGAAAAGGATGACAATTCCTCTGCCTGAAATAAAGCTGTTAGGGAGGAAACACTATAAACTGCACTTCATTGAATGAACCTCTCCCCCTGCTTCTTCTGAGGCTCTTCCAAGGGTGTAAATATGGTGGGAAGGGAGATACAGGGGGAAGAGGAGAGCAGATCCCCCTGGGATTGGATTTCCAGCTCTAAATGACCCATACATGGGTATAAAGACCTCTGCATGTCCATGGGGAGCCTTTGGCCACTGAACTCTACCAGTGCCACGTCCCGAGGTGGGAGACGTGCTCCATGTTCCAAGAGCCTGGCTCCTGGACATTTTGCCCCACTCCAGCCCCTGGGTGTCAGAAGAGTGACCCCCACCCACAAGGGAGCCTTCTCCCTCTCTCCAGCCCCAATCCCTTGCTCCCAGGCATCGCCTGGGGACACTCCAGCCTCGGCCAAGGGGGCATCCAGGGACCTGAAGGCCCCCTGGGGCTGGCAGCCCATGGAGTGCGGGAGTGGGGAGTATGAGATCATGATTTTTGGAAGTCTGAAGTTCTCCCGGGTCCTGCTCCTGCAGACATTAAGTCATTTTCCGGAGGAAGTGCCGTATGACGTCGATCTCGTTACAGGAGTCGGGGTGGAGCCGGCAGTTCCAGCGAGACCATGCAGAGGTGAGGAGCAGGAGTACCAGGACACCCCGTCCTGTCTCTCTGCCACAGGAATGACATTCCAGGGGTCCAAATTCAATACAAATCCTTGTTATTTCGAGGTTTCAGATGCCCTAAAACACTCAGTTGAAAGCTTCCAGCCCTGGTTTTGATGGAAGAAATCTTTACCCACTTCACCAGGGAAATGTCTTTGACTTCCACGCAGTCAAATATCACAACAACCCTTGGAAATCAGGATTTGACACGTTATTTAATGAATAAGGACAAATGAAAAAAAAAACCAAACCTGTGTTCAATGGGATTTGCTGCCTTCAAAAATACCCCCTCAACTCTACCAAGAACAACAGAACCACTACGGCAGGGTGGGTTTTGCTCTCAACAGTTAACTTTCTTCATTAAACCAGGACAAGGTTGATCATTCTCTTCCCAGGCCACAGCTGGGGTGCAGCAGCTCCTCTCAACCAACCACTGATGACACCAGTCCCTGCCTGGGAGCACTCACCAGCCCAAGCTTTAGGACTGCTCAGCATCAGCCCTCTGGAAAATCTTTTACATCTGTCTATCAGCCCCAGCACCAGCCAAGCAGGAGGCCCAGACCAAGAGCTCCTTTCTGGTTAACAGGATTGCTGTGCTTTTTTCCTCTCCCATAACAGGTTCCTCAGGACCATGTGCCATGGCACTCTTCCTTCAGCAGGCAGATGACAAAGATGTCCAAGGAAAAACTCTTCTCCCGTCTGGTTTATGCCTGTAAAAAAACCCTTCAGGCAACCCAAAACCTCCCAAGCCGCGACGCAGCGCGCGCTGCTCTCCGGTACCTGCCTGGTGTTATCAGCAGTGCCCTCTAATCACCCTTCCCTCTGACTCACTGGCCTCCAAGGCTAAAGATCCAGCTCTTTCCCAGTAACAGCAAAGCCTTCCCCCAATCACTCCGGAGCCAATTGGGTGGGAAGCCTCAAGGATGTTTTTGTAAAGACAGAACACCAACAGTGTCCCAGTCTATAATTAGGCATCTGAGCAAGTTACAGAGGATACGTTCAAGGAAGAAAAGAGTAAGAGAATTTTATATGCACTGCTTTGTCCAAAAAAAGATTATGAAAGGCAGAGCAAAAACTATTTACCAGTCTTAGGGGGAAAATGAAGTACACTTCATTCAGTTAAAGCCGAAGCAGATGTTCAATATTTGTGTCTGTGCCTGAAGACCTGCTACGCTACGGCTGCTACCCAGCGTGAACATCTGGATCAATCTGAAGAGCTGAGGGTGTACAAAGAGGGGAGGAAAACACCACAACTCCTCTCCTAACTTAGCACCAAAGGGGTGATTAAAAAAATACAATTTCATGTGAACAGATTTAACAGCCTTTCAAGAGTTCCTCTAGATGTTGCCTCTAGCTGGCAGTTCCCACACCGCTTAGCGAAGATGACTGAAATTATTGCAGTAACAAATAAAAACTTTTCTCTGATACAAAATCTAGTCCAGAGGGCTTCCTTACACAGTAAGCAGGACACCTTGCATAACCAGGGGTTGCATTTTGGCCTCCACGAGCAGCAGCAGCTTGCAGAGAGCCACACAAAAAAAGGGAGCAACGCGCCCAAGCTGCCAAGAGGAGACAGACCCAGTTCATTTCTTCTGGCAAAAGCCCATGATGGAGACCTGTTTGTTGGCTCTGTTGGCAGGAGCTGCCCCTTTCTTCAGGTTCTTCCTTTCTTCCTTTGGTTCTCTCTTGGTGGGCAGCATGGGTTGTTTCTGTGGAGCTGGTGCCTTGGGCTTGGGGAATTCATCCTCGCTGTCCGTGCAGGATTCGCTCTCGTAAACCTTCTCAGTCACTGGTGGAAAGAACAGGGAAGGGAGCAGAGGATGATGATGGTTAAGCCATCTTTACACCAAAGTCCTCCCCACGGCAGCCTTCCCACTGCACTCCTGGAAAGGAACGCTTCGGGTTCAAGGAGCACATGTCAGGCACAGGAATTAAGTCCAAAGTTAAGCAGTAGGAAATGACCTCAAGTTGTGCCAAGGGAGGTTTAGGTTGGCTATTAGGGAAAATTCCTTCCCTAAAAGGGCTGTCCAGCCCTGGCACAGCTGCCCAGGGCAGTGGTGGAGTCCTCATCCCTGCAGGGATTTAAAAGCCGTGTGGATGTGGCACTTGGGGACACGGGCCAGTGTTGCCTTGGCAGTGCTGGGGGAACAGCTGGAGTCAATGACCTTAGAGGGCTTTTCCAACCACAGTGATCCTGAGATTCTAACTCATATGGCAAAGGCTGACAAGCAGCCATCAGAAAGTGATGATTCTGAAGGAGATCAGAATCAGTAGTTTGGCATTAGACAATGGAACATCTACTTTATGGCTAAACCCCACCATTCTGACTTGGTCCGATTTCCACAGGGGCCAAAGCAATCAGATTTTCCAGAAATCCAGGCAAGACAACCTGGAGACATCCCCAAGCTGCTCTCACCAGCCCATTGGACAGCCAGGGAAGAGCAAAGCAGACGCCGCCCATCTCAAGGTGCACAAACCCTTTGGGGCAGCTCCTTTCCACAGAGGTGGCCAAACAGGGCAAATATAAAGAAATCCTTTATATAAGGGATCAGCCCGAAGCCGTGTCTGCAATCAGGGACTCTGCCTGAAGGGGACTGCCAGCTCACTGCTGTCAGCGTCCGGCGGTGGAAAGCCCAGGGATATAAAACAACGCTCACGGAAATTAAACTGGAGTCAGCTCCACTGATGAAAGCCACCGTCAGATCCCAGCAAATGTTGTTATATCAGCTTTCCCAGCAGTGCTCTGGGATTCTTCTAGTAAGCCATTTTTCTTTAGCAACTGTATTCTTTTAAACAGATGTCTTAACTTCCCTTCTTCTGGGAAACTGGCTTTCACTTGTATTAATGCATCAAATTAAATAAGGTTTCCTACGTCACCAGGGACTGGGAAGAGGAATGCTATGAAGTCCTCCTGGGCAGCGCTAGCAGGACCTCAAACAGGGACTGCAAACCAAGCAATCTCCCTTCAGAGGCACCAGGCTTTTCAGGGAGCAGCTTCCACAGACCACTGCGTGAACTTAAAGCCCTTCTCCTGTTGTCAGCCCTGTCAGGAAGCGCTGGGAACTCCCAAAGCGTGCACTTAACCCCCTCCAATTGCAGTAACACAGCTTAGATCAGCTTTCTTTGCCTGCAATCTCAGCTGAACTTCAGAAGTCTGTATTTGGAGCACCTATGGGTACACAGACACAGTTACTGGTGCCCCACTCACAGCCAGTCTCCCTGAATCAGAGTGCTCAAATGATGGGACCTCTAAAATGCTGTAACACAAATTTCCCTCCAATGCACATGTGGATATTCCAATCTCCAAGCCTATGTTTGTTTGAAGCTTTAGAAGGTGCAAGGTAGAAACACACAAGCTTAAACCTCACTAATTCCCCTTTACTAGAGACTAAGAGCAGGCCCTCAATCCATGGATTTCTGTTGATGCCTAGGAATGTTTCTTGTGCTTAACTCCACACACACTTTAATTGCTCAATTTCCCTCAGGGCTAATCCCTAAATTACTTTTGCTTTTTGACACCAATTCCTTGCTATTGCAGCTATTGTGAAAACCATCACTTAAAATTGTGGAGAAATATAAAGTACAGCCTCATTCTAATGTTAGGATTAAAACCTCTCAAAACCTAGTATTGGTTTAAAAATAAAAAGACAGCAGGGAGAGGGGAAAAACCCCTCTATTTCAAAGAATAACTAAAATTTACATTAGCCTGGGAGATTTGCAAGTTATTTAGCCTTTGAATTATTAGGCCTGTGCATGGAAAGGGTGGGGAATGGAAGGGAGAAGAGAAACTGGACAATAGCCAGACAGCAAGTTCTGCACACCAGACTGGAGGATTTGTAGTAGAGAAAGCAGCATCTCCTCCCCACCCAGTTCCTCAGTATCCAGCTCCATCCCTCTCTCTGTCCCACAGGATCTGTCTCCCAAGGGCACAACAGGGCCTTGCATTCCCTTTTCAGAAAGGGGATATGAACTGTAAAACCAGGAGTCTGGATTTCCCAAGGGACTATGAAACCCTGTGTGGGCAGAGAAAGAAAGGCACAATTCCCAGCTGAACCCAGAAGAGACATTCCTGTGCTCTGGATGCAGAGTCTGTACAACTCAGCTCCCCACCTAATGCTCTTTTGCTCCATTTCCCTTCCAAGTGTTTCAATGGCTCTATCTGGGATGGGAGAGGAAAGCACCCCATAGCGTAATCAGGCAAAGCTGTCGATAACTCTGTGCAAGTCCAATTCTTGGACAAGAAAGCAGCACTTGGGATTTCAGTCCCAGTGCAGCCAGCTGCTGAGAGCTACAGCTTTGTGTTTCTCCAAAGGAGACACACCAAGTTAATGGGAAACAGAAGATGCAGCTCTGCAGACAGGTGCAAACAGACACAGGCTGAGTCTGGGCCAGGCAGCTCCGGAGCTGGGCCAGGAATGCCCAGTGTCTCCATGGCCAGCACCACGACAGACCTGTACAACAGCACCACATCTTCCCCAGCACGGGCTGAGCTCCACTGACATCTCCTGAGCCCAGCCAGGCTGGGGAATCAAAGCATCCCGTACAATCCAGCTGACAACAGCACTACAAAAAACACTTTCCACGCTCTCACGTGTTTAAAGCCTCCAAAAAATCCCCCAAAACCCAAACCAACATAGTCTGAACGTTTGCATATCTACTTCAATGTCAGGACGTGGAGGAAACAAATACAGTGGTGTTACACAGCTTTCTGCAGGTCACAGGAGGAAGCAGAGTCCAGTCAGGCTGGAATTCAAGCCTCTGGCTCCCAGGACTTCTGTAAGGACTCTCTTCCCTTCTGAAAGCAGAGCCACCCTTATCAGAAACAGAAACCCTATGAAGTATTTAAGCCCCAGCTGTTTATCTGGGATACTGTATGTTTCTTTAACATATAATCAAGTTTTGCACAGCTCTGGATTTATCCTCAAAGGCAAAAAAAAATCTCAACAAAGTTATCTCAGCCAGAATTTATCCCAAACCCTAAACCTCTTTCTATATCATCTTCAAAAGCTTGCAGCTTTGGAGAGGAGAGTAAATGAAGGTGGTAATTATGATGGCACGAAAAAAGGGAAAAGAACTGAAGGAAAATCTGTGAATAATCAAAAAAGGGTAAGGATTCAGTTACAGCTCTGACTCCCTATCCAGGCCTTCACCAGAGGCTCAGTTACCTCAGTCAGGGAGCAGGAGTTCCAAGTGGGATAACTAAGCGGTTTTGTGAACCTCTTTCTATCCTGAGAGAGGCTGGCCTGTTAATATGGCCAATAAAGTGAGCTCCAGTGAGTGTAGGGCACAGCCAGTCTTACCCATGCAGCCTTCCTCTTCATCAATAAACATCTTGGATTTCAGCACGCGCTTCCGCTTCCTCTTCCTCCCTCCAGCTGACACCTGGAGGACATTGCAGCACTGTGAGAAACCAGGCAGGTAATCATTTCTGGCAGGTAATCACTCTAATCTGCTCTCACCTCTGTGGATGCAGGCTCCAGCTCAGTTTTCAGAGCAGGTTCAGGTGGTGGAGATGGAGCTCTCTCCTCCTCGGGTGTGGGAGAGGGTGGGACATCTGCTAAGAAAAAGAACACCTTGATGACACGTGGGTCTGATGGTGCATGCTGTGGTGCCCAAAGGAGGGAGAGTGGGACAGGATGGGAGAAGTGCACTGGGGATTTTTGGTAAGCCAATAAAATCAGTTCCACCAAGGGAAAATTTAAAACCAGGCACAGGAACTGGCAGGTTTTAGCTATAGATTTCACTTACTTGTTAAAAAGAGCAACTGTAATTTGTTTAGAAATTAAAAGAGGTGGGGTGTGGTAAAACAGTTGTTGCTTCACTGGTGGTGCTACGTATCCCAAACAATCCATGCTATTAGCTTAACCCAAGAATTAAGTGCAGTACACTATCACACATCCTAAAAGACTGTTAAGGGACATCTCGAACTTTTATCTGAAAAAAAGTTCAAAAAAACCCACAAAAATCCAAACCACCACAAAAAACAGAAGCTGATTCTCTCACTCTTTCATCTCCTTGCTCTCCTCTGGGTTCAAGGACAGGGACACCGGGCTCCATTCAGTGCCAAGACTGATCAAACCAGTCAGGGACACCTTCACACATTTGTACGGAGCAAAGTGAGCTCTGGAGCCTCTACCAGCAACGTCAAAGTGACACAAGCAGGGCTCCAGACCAACGAGCAAGGCAGGGTCACCCTCCCGCGGGGCTGGCAGGGGGACAGAGCTCCAGGAGATCCAAGTGAGAACCGCTGCCACGCAAGCCCTCGGCCGCGGGGGAGAGCTGGGAACGCCGGGAACAAACGGCTCCTGTGACCTATTGCTTCACCATCACACGGCTGCGGCTGGAGCGGCCGTGCCTGCCTGGCTCCTGCTGCAGCCCTGCTGGCTGCAGCGCTGCCCTCATCCCACCACGGAGCCGGGATCTGGAGCTGTCCCGGGGGACTGGGGCCGTGTGAGGAGCTGGCGCTGCCGGGCAGGCGGCCAGCTGACCTCCCCAGGTTACCCAGGGCTCCGGTGAGACAGCTGGGCTGCCAAGGCCCAGCAATAAATTAATAAATTACGTTCCTCCCACAAGGACTCGGCCTCCCAGCTACTGCAGGGAGCGAGGCGAGGCACGGGAGTGCAAACAGAGCGGGGTAACACGGCTGGGCTGTCACCCTGCTCCGGAGCGCCGGGCTGGCAGCGCTGCCAGGGCACAGCCCAACAAGGGCTCTGCTCCAGCTGGAAGTGCTGCTGTGCCCGAGGGGCTGCGGGCAGCTCTCAGCTCTGTGTTTATCCCAGTCTCACAGACACCACGGGCTCACAGACTGCCCAGCACCAAACCTGCACTACCACTGCCCAGCCTGGCCTCTGCCCTTTGCAAAAATCCTTGGGAGAGGACAAGCTAAGAGGACTGAAAACCAGCCTGGTGAAAAGCCTCTGGCATGCTCAAGAAGAGGCTGCTGAAGGCATTGTCAGTGTGCCAGCTCCTCGAGATTCCTTGGGGGAAATTTGGGCTTTATTCAGCTTCCTTCAAACAATTTCCCCAGCTTTTGGCAGGCAGAAGGCACCTTCTCCCCACGTCAGAATGTTTAGGACTACTATCAAGCTCTTTTATTGCTTTATTATCCTCTTCTAGCCAACACAGCCCTCTGACATGTGATAACTCCTGAGTCAACCAATAGCTGCTGCCCACAGTTTGCTCAACAGCAACAGCTGCATGAAATGGATACAAGTTGGGCAACTGGATGGACCAAAGATGTAAATCCTGGCTTTGTTCGGTTTGCTCTGACCCTGCCTGGAAAAACTGTGAGAAGCTTTAGTGCTTCTGCTGCGGCTCTCCAAAACCCACGGAGTTTGTAGGTCACAGTGCCACTGAAATCACCCTCCAAAGTGGCTGTAAAACACTTGTCAACACTGCAAAACCTGCCTGTGTTGGTACAGCTGACGCTGCCAAACCTCCTGTCCTCTGTGGGCGCATTTGTGGAGTTTGTTCTGGCACTGGAAGCAAAACAACCTGCAGTGACTAAGGAACCCTCATACCAATATAACTTTTTAATGAAAAATCATTTAAATGGAGAGGATTGTGCCTTATGCCCTCTCTGTGTTTCCAGCGTGGTACAATGTGCTGATGCTGGTGTAAGGAGAGCTTATTTAGGGCTACTTTTAGTACATCAAGAGCAGACTAACACAGAGCTAGGCAGAAGACCTGGCCTGACATGGAATTGCCCAAAAGCACTTCACATCAGCCATGCAGCCTGAGTTTCACACCCACAAAACCTTGCTAAGTGTGCCTGTCACTCCAGGCCCCATTTTGCTCACTGATGCTGCTGATTCAAGTTGCCCCTCCTCTCTGGAGAAACCTGTTTCCAACCTTTCCAAGGATAGATGCTCTTCAAGTCCAGCTGCTGCACATGTATTTTTTTAAAATTTTTTTTCCGTCCAACTCAGAGTCTTCTACTTCAATATGAATATAATACCAGTTTGTACTCACTAAAAACATTTCAAACAATTCAAGTCTGTCTTCTTTCGTCTGGTTGGATTTAGAAGGGCAAGCAGCAGGACCAAAGGGCTGAGTTCTCTCAATTCCGATTTTCTCTTTTCAAAGGGCAAACTGAGCGATAGCCAAATTTGTATACAGGTGCTGTAATTTGCATGAATTTACAGTTCTAATGCACAGCACAAAAAAATTAAGAACAAAGAGGGTTCTGATGCAGGAGCAGCAACAGCAGTGACAAAAAACCTTCCCAGTGCCTGACACCCACTTGGGAAGAACTTTTCCCTAACATCCAACCTAAACCTGCCCTGACACAGCTCCAGCCATTCCCTCAGGTTCTATCCCTGGTCACCAAAGAGAATGTAAACCCTTGAATAAATGAGACCAGGAGGCATCCCATTCAAAAGCATTGTTAAACATGTGCTGAGGTCACGCAGGTGTCCCATAGGAGACCAGAGAGTTCTAACATTCCAAACTCCTGCCTGATCTCACAGGATGTGGATGAGCTGAGAGATTCCAGCCAAGCAAGGATGGGCTGATTTCAAAATTCCCTCCTCAGAGCTAAACAACTCAGCTTGTCAGTAGGGGAGTGATGAGGAAATGGAAAGACAAACATTTAAAGAAATAAATACCAAAGAGTGTGGGCACATATGTATATATATACTTTATAGCCAAACAAGGAGCTTCACACTGGAATGTGATGGAGTTAAGGCTGATCACAAAGAACAGCTTCCTGAGAGATTTATCATCCTGTGGAATAGTCTCAGAGGTGATACATACCTGATGACAAAGAAAATTTGAAATTATCTAGGCAGCAGGGAAACTATGCAAACAGGCCTAGAGGTGGCATGGACACTGCAAAGATACCAACAGAGCCACCTCTCCCTGGCACTGCAGATTTTCCTGATGCCCTGGTTGCTGCCCATGTGCCAGCCACACTAAATGAGGAATCAGCTCAGGCTCCCATGAGGGACTCCACCTCCTCACCAGTACACCCCATTTGCTGTTTCACCTTCTTTTACTGGAGCTCTACACCAAACTGGTGGTTTCAATTACTCGTCCGTAATGATCCCCAAGTTCTTTTCCTGAGCAGCTTGCTGGATGACTGCTCCATTTAGCACATACTCCCAAGCTCAAGTCCAATTTATTTTCCAGCTATCTGTATTGAACGGCATTTGTCACCTCAATTATCCAAATTCTTTGGGATCCAGCCCTGCTGTTCCTCATTATAAGCCCAAATCTTGCAATGTTCTGGGCACCCCACTCCTGTCACAGCCACCGAGGAGACGCAGAGTCGCATCGCATACAGCTCAACTGCTTTGCCTCCAACTTCCCTATTATCTCTTTTCCTTTTGGATGTCTTGCTTCCAACACTGTCTTCCAAACCCTTCCTCTGAACAGACAGAATGAAGATACTAAAAATGACCCTGTGAGGAGAGGGAGGCCACTTGTGAGTGTTTCCTCCCCACAGGAACTGGCTCTGACCAGCCCTACGGTTCTGGAAGGCACGCTATCTTTCACAAGAGATTTGGGAACCTCCTCCCCACACGTCAGTGGCACTGGCAGCACACTTGGTGAGGAGACAGCCAGGTCTGAGCTAAGCTAAAACAAAGACTGAGTCTTTGTTTTGAGACATCTCAACTCTATGCCCAAGTGCTTGCAGCACAAAGATAAACAGAAAGCTCAGGCTACAGCCATTTCCACGGTCTTTAGTCCTTTAAACTATTCCCTCAGTCACTGACCAACAGATTTGGAGAGTAATGTTTTGGAAATCAGGCCCCTGTCCTACATGCCTGATTGTTTACAGATCTTCTTACCTTCCTCATCGCTGCTGTCAGACAGAAGTTGCTTGATTCGCTTCCTCTTTTTCTTGACATTTTCGGGATCTCTTTCTTCCTCGTCCTCTGACCTATCCGCTCTCTTCGCTTTACTGCCACAAAAAACAAAGGGACAAGAAAGGGAATGAACAGCCATTATCGTTCACGTGTGCATGAAAGCATCATGTGTGCACTTGGACGAGCACATTCCCCACAGAAGGAAATCAAATGCCTCTTAAAACCATGAGCATCGCATACTCTGACCTGTACACTCACTGCACAACCAGGCAGAGGTGCACCAGCCTTTCCAGGCCTCTCAGCCTTCCCCATATCCAGCTCTCCAAAACAAGGAGGATTTCTTCAGCCCCTCTGCAGCTCAGCCCAGTACCTTACCTCGCTTGGCCACAGCAGCCTGGCAAGAGCGTACTTCTGATCTTGTCTCTTTAGCTCAGGCTCCCAGTGTCCCCAAAAGCATCACTCAGAAGCTCTTTTGACAGACTGCTTGCCACTGACTGACTATGAGGTAGTGTCTCAGAATCCTGGAGCCATTTTTAAAGACTACTGGAAAAATAAAATAGCTTCTTTCTTTTTAATGTTGGCGAGACGTGTCAGACGAACAAGCCTGGAGGCTAAAGGCCCACGTATCCTCAAAGAGCTGGGACAGCCCAAGTGGCCTTCCCAACTCCACGCTGCCAACACCTCCAGGCCCTTGGCTTCTTGGACAAGACTATCAATAAGACAAGCAGTTAGTGCTAACTGCGATGGTGGGCTGGGTGGTGTGCTTACCTATTCAGTTAGAAATGGATTGAGACCACCAATTAATTACTCATAGGCCACCAGAGAGCCATCAGACTGTAGTGATTCTTTGTCTCTGTCAGTTTGGGTTGGATTAAACACAAAGGGCTGAACTTAAAATTAACTTGGAGCCTCAGCCCAAAGTAAACCAGTGGCATTGAAAGCAGCCGTACATGAGCTATGGAGATCAACAAGCACAACTTTGTGCTGCAACTTGTGTACATACAGGCTTGGGAATATCCCACCTTCCCTGCAGGACAGGTGCTCCTGCCAGCCCTCCCCACGCTGCCTGCGGGGTCTCTCCCACGGCTGCTCACAGTGGGAGGTTGTCTCATGGAAAGCCATCCCCTCCCACTGAGGACAACCTGGGCCATGTCCCTTCCCATATGCAATGGCACCCACGGCCCTGAGGCACCTACAGCAGCAAATGGAAAAGGAAACACCAGGAAAAAATCCTGACAGATAATTTTAGTCAGGTTTAACACAATTTAGTAGATGGAAACAGGAGGTGAGCCAGCCTTGCATGACCAGCCAGCTCCACGCAGGCTGTCCCCAAGCAGGTTCACAGGGACCCTGAAAGCCATGACCCACCTCTTCTTGTCCTTTTGCTGAATTCTGTCAGACTCTGTTTTCTTCCCAGGTTTCTCTGCTACAGTATTAGGAGAGGACTCTGGTTCTGCTACAGCAACTGAAGGCTTCTCCTCCTTTGGCTGCTCAGGCACAGAGTTGGCTTTGAGTTTATCTGTGAATAAACCATCCAAAAAGAACAAACACTGGGCATTCAGTTTGAATGACAACTTACAAAGCAGCTGGCTAGCTCTGTGCACCAAGATTACAGACAACACTACCCATCGTGTATTTAGGGATCTCGACTGGCCAAGCTGTATCAGACATGGGAAAAAGAAGGGCATGCTTTAATTTCTAGGTGATTTTCCATGGTTCTGCTGTTCCTGATGTCAAGCCACCATGTGTGCTGCAGCAATTAAAACTCTGTGGAAGAGGACTGGGAGGCAGTGGCAGGAGATCATCCGTGGGGTCAGAGGCTGCTGGGAGGGCCACAACATGGTGCCAATGTCTTTCTGGGAGTGCTGGGAAAACAGGCTGGCTGCTTCCCTGGGCAAGGACAAACAGCACTGGAACGACAGCTCTCTTATTTATGATCAACAGCAGAAAGCCCAAGGACCCCACTGCTGTTAACTCAGGACTTTCTGGCAGTGGTGGAACCTTTGAAGCCAGGAGAGACATGCATGTAGGGAATAAATCTTTCTCCTGGAATCCCACCCTCTCTTCCATACACATAATCATTTCCAGTTCTGCTCAGTTTGCTCCTTCTCTGCAGCCACCTCACAGGTCTCCTCGATGTGCTCCCTGACACGACTCAGCAGAGAAGGGAACCCCTCTGGAAATGGTGGAAATGCATCCACAAAGCCTTCCCCATCACCCCTGGGTCACCTTTACCATGCCACTTTGGGTTTTCAGCACATGAGCGTTGGTCTGGGGCTCTTCTCAGACCTTTAGAATTTACTCCAGCTAATTGTAGTGACTGTCCTTAGGCTGAGAGTGTCCTCAGCTCCCTCAGTCTCACCAAAACAGGGACTCAAAGAGTCCCAGCAGGGCTGTGCCTTGTCTGCTCAGTGCTGGAACTGTCCCCTGCAAGCTCTGACAGATGTCTGTTAGAAAGTGAACTTGGCTGTTTACTCTCTCCCAAAATTCCTCTTTGAAGCCTCTTGTACTCAGTGTTATAAGGGAATCTTTGAAGAAGGTCCCACAGTCCTTTTCCAATATTTCAATATTTAAAAGCTCCAGCATAGTTTCTTTTGACTTGGGTAATTCAAAAGGGACCTGCAGAGGCCACTTAGTCCAAGCCTCTGCTCAAAGAGAAAGGCCACCCCTCATTTTTATTCTCCATGTATCAGTCCTTCAGTTTTTAGGAAAGAAATTAACCCTAAAACTAACAATGGGCTCCTCAGTGCTGTGTGATGAAAAGCAAGCACCATTAACATGCCCTGCAAAACAGGTTTTGGCAAACATCTCACCAATAGCTGGTCTTCCAGCCAGGAGAATTCACTTTAAATCAGATTTCTTCTGCACTAAAAATCCTTCCTGGGTTAGTCTGCTCAAATATGTCATTTTAATTGATCTCCCTCCAGCAAGCTTTTTGTCTGAAAAATTCCACTGAAAACTCTTAATTTTTGCTTTAAAAGCTGTGTGCTAAAACATTAACCCCTTTGAGTGCAAAAGAGCAGAAGAAAGTATGGAAAACTATTAGGAAAGAGGGGATATAAACAAAATCCAATGTGTTTGGTAGAGTGGGGATGGGGAGGAAGAGCTCTGCTCCTTTCTGTATGCCTCCCATCATGGCTCTAGTACAAAACACTTGATTCTACTGAATATTTTTTAATTTCTACCCAGCTTAAATAAAGTATAATTTAAAAAAAAAAAAAAGATACTTCAAATAATCCTCAGGTTTGGGGTTTTTTTCATTTGTTTGTTTGTTTTTTTTAAACTACAACAGGCTGTTCCCTGACCATGATGGCCTCTGAAAACAGAAAAGCACTTACTCATAGCAGCTTTTCCAAAGAAGTTGTTCATGATGCTGTTCTTTGTTGGTGGCTTGCTGCTTGCTGCAGACACCTGGAAGCAAAGAGAGGAATAAGCAGAGGAATTGCTTCCAGCCCTCAAGGTGCACAGCACTGCTTCTGGACAAGCAAAATAATAGATAGCATTTGCTCCCACTGCCTTAGATTTTAGCAGATTTAGCAAATTCTCTGTTTTGGAGAATTTGAAGATACTCACTGGACACCATGTGCATCAAAGGGCCCAGAGTAAGTTCCTAAGGACTCCTCAGCCAGGCCTTCAGATCCGACTGGAGGCACATTCCCATCTGATGGCTGACAGTGTTACTGGAGTGCATGCTTGGGACTAGGGTCAGCTCCCAGGAAAGAGCTGTTCTTTTTGCAAACCATCAGCGCCTCAACTCACAGCAGCCAAGAGAGGAAAGAACAGGGACTGGCCAAACCAGGAAGGCTTTATCCAGCTCCTCTGTTTGCAAGGAAACATCACTGCTCTGTTGCATCAATGCAACCACCAGAGTGAGAAATCACACCCACACCACCTAAGAAAGTGCAGCCTCTAATCCAACTTCTTTTTATGCAGATAAAAGGCAACCAGACACTAAAGTTCCCAAAACACTGCACACTTCACCAGTTCTAAACTCCCTATAAAAATCAGAGAAAGGAACCCAAACGTTCTCAGCTGTTATAAAAAGGCCAAACCATCCACAGGGAGTGTTACCATTTTAACACCCATTTTCCTGGCCACATCACTTTAAAAACAATTATACTAATTAAAATGAAAACATAATCCTATCCTGGAAAAACAGCAGCCCAGAAGATAAACAATTTAGTCTTGCACAGGTCAAGCTCCGAAACTTCCCTCACCGACCAAGTTTAAACACCTTGATACTTTTAAGACCTGAGCTTCTCATGTTTCACTTATTGCTCAAAACAAATCCTTTTAAGCACAATGGAGAGAGCAAGATCCTCAGCTGGTGTGTACATTGGGATAGCTGGAGACAGTGGAGCAATAATCTCCATAAGGCAGCTATGCTGGTTTACACTCGCCCGAGACCCGGCTCACTGGGCAATGTCAAAGCTATGGCAAATACACTCCTGTGGGGAGACCCAGAGTGTGGCACGAGGGGTTTTTGCCCCAGGTGACTGCACACAGTTGAACACTTCCAAAGGATCCCTGAGCACTGCCAGTGGGCAGGAGGAGCAGCGCAGGGGTGGCTGAGGTCCCTGAGGCGGTGTGCGAGCGGATCGTTAAAGCCATGAACTGAGGGGCTGAGGCAACTTACACCTGGGGCCTCCTTGGCCTCTGCTTTGGCCTCCTTAGGCGTGTCCTGGGGCCTGGCTGCTGCTTTGGCTGCAAACATGCCCATGATGCCTTTGTGCTGCTGCGGGGGGGGTTTGGCAGCCCGGGGCCCGTGGCCATTGACGGCGGTGGCATCGGGGTCCCTTTGCCGCTGGGGACTCTGCGCGGGCGCCGGCGCTCGGGGAGCGTCGGGCGGCGTCCTGGGCACGGCGGCAGCGCAGCGGATGGCACTGAACCTGGGTGATGGAGGGAAAAATCCCATTAGCCTTTCCAGCTCTGCGGTGACACCTCGCCTTCCCCCCTCCTGCAGTGCCACCGCTCCTCTGGGCCTGCGTTCTCCTGTTATGGAAAAAGGAGCAATTTAATCTGTGCGTGGGACAAGAAAGAAAGGCTGGCACAGAGCAAGAGACCTCTGATGAAAAGATCAGCTGAACCTGTCAGCAAGAGCCACAGCATTCGCATGTCAAACAAGCTGTGCAGCTTTCCTGGGGGGAAAAGGGCCTTCTCCACACCCAGGCTGGACAAGGAGCAGGCTGCATTTTATTCCTAAACGGGTTACGTTCTCTAAAGCCTGTGGCAGAAGTTGTATGGCTGTGTGAGGATCTAAAATGTTTACAGCTTTCTGATGCTCTGACAAAGCCCACAGCTGCTTCAACAAGCAGCCACACTCGGTCAGGTAAGCAAATCCCAGCTGAAACTGAACAATTGAAATGGCTCAGAAAATATCCACGACATTCCAATTTAACTACACAAAGTCATTTCCAAGTAATCCCTGAGAGCGAGAAGCAGCTTGGATTATAATGGTCTGAAACTTGATTGTTTGGGGATATGGAGACACAAGAACTAAATGACGTGCTCACAGTTACAGCACAACTCACTGACAGTCAGGAATAGCAGTTCCCAAAAATAGCTGAACTCTGCTCCCCACTGTGCAAATCACAGGCGACGCTTTCCAGATTTCCCACAGAAATGCCACAAAAGAGCCCAGGCTCACGCCTCCCAGCCCACTGAATTACACAGCATATTTTTATTTGCCTAAGAAACAAAGCAGCCTTCTGCCAGTTCATTTCTGTGCCTCAGCATTAGCTGCTCACGTGCACAGTCCACTTCTACTCCCATCAGGATCTGTATTAACAAAACAACATCATCTCCACAGCATTCCCAGGCTGCAGCAGCAACCTCTTGACATTCGAACCTTTAAAGGAAGGAAAACAGACATAGAAGAAAAATAATCCTACTCTCCTTTATACTTTCAATCTGTTTTTAACATGGTTAATACAGCTCTCAGGGCAGCGTGAGCTCCTACTCTAAACACCACCAACCCTCCAATATATAACACTGTCACAAATAATACTGTCAATGGTTATGTTGACTGTGCAGCAGAGCTCAGCTAACCTTCCCACATTCCAAGTCAGTTTGCCTTGATGCTGCTGTGTGGCTATACCTTTATGGGCTTGACCCAAAATTCACCAAACAACCACTGAAAAAATAGGCAATACTTGGACTATGCTCTGCAAACAAGGAGCTGCTTCTGTTTGGAAAGCTGGCAATGGCAACAGGCACTAAACCCAGATACTGGTATTAGTTAGAACATCTAACCACCTCCACTGTCTTCAGTGCAAAGCAGGTCCCACAGAAACCCAGAAGAGAACAAAGATCCTTGTCCCAGAGCTGTGGAATATCTGGATGGACAGGGAGGTTCTGTTTGCTACAAACCTCAAATAATTAAACCTTTGGCTTTTGCAGGTCCTGCAGGAGTCTTTTCCCAAGTGTCACAGACAATCCATGCAGCTGGCAAGAGAGAGGGAGTGGGATCAATCTGTATTTACTTCAGCCAGGTCACAAATGAAGAAGGTGCAATTTTTCTTAGCTTGCTTGGGAAATCCTGCTTCAAAGCTGGATTTACACACAGGCTTAGAGAGCTGTTTCAGAACCTGGATTATCTAAACCTTCTGGATGTTTCAATCCCAAAGGACACAAGTATCCCTAAAGCACAAGAATCACCACACTAGGGTGCCTAAGACTAAACAGAGTGGAAGAAAGCAACTGCAGCCATACCCAGGGCATGTGGCTCCACTGAGGAGGGATTACCCAGCACCTTCCAGGGCATCCACCCAAACACACAGCTTCTGTGCCACTTTGTACAGCTTTTCTCTGCCACTCTCTTGTCAACACTTTGGATACAACCACATTTCTCCTCTCAAATTCTATACTCTTCCTATGACACACCCCTCAGGCATCCCCCTTTAAACCAGATTGGTCATGGCACCGTGCATCCCCATGACTTCAAGCTGGAGCTGTCCTGGTGGGAACAATACACAAATGAGAAGCTGCAGCTGCCAGGCACTGCTCAGGAGGGAGCCAGTAACTCCTGCAGTCCCTCCCAGCTCTTCTCCAGCTCCACCAGGAAGGACACTGGTGCTGCCTGGACCGTTCTGTGTGCTTCTCCTACATCTCAGAGACCACAGCCTATTCTGAGCTGCAACAAACCCACACAGATCAAAGCCCAACTCCCGGAGAAGAAGTTCTGTGAGACATCTTCAGAGAACTGGACGAGTCCAGAAGATGAGAACACAGTTTCACAAAACAGAAAGCAAACTCCTGTAAATGCTTTGCTGAGCACATCATTCATGGTTTTATCAGCCTGTTTCGATTTTCTCCCCCTGTGTGGCTGAGAACTGGATTAAAATGGTCATGATTAAGTGTGTGGCCTGGGAAAGAGAGAAACGTTTCCAGCCATCAGACAAGCAAGGTACTGGAACAGCCTCCTTGTCAGAGTAAGGACCAAGTGAACCAACTGTGAGCTCAGTTTACAAAACAACCACACAATGTGCTCTTTGGGCACTGCTCTGGCAGGACTCTGAGGATATCTTTTCCTAGCTTTCTAAAAGTCCAGGCCTATCTAGTAAGCACTGGAGTCTGGAAGTGCTTCAGCAGGAAAAGGGAGGCAGGACTCACTTGCTGCAGTGCTGCAGGTTTGTTTTGACGATGTCGTAGTCGGTGTTGTAGAGGGGGGAGCTGTCCTTGAGCAGGGCCTTCTGAATGCTGTACACGTGCACACTGGCAATTGTGGACAGCTTAGACTTCATTGCTGGGGAAAAAGAGAAAAAAAAAAAAGCCCTCTGTTAGCACACCCTTTAGGATGCAGAAAGACTGACAGACTACTTGACAGCAAAATATGAATATAAAAAGGTCCAACCACACCTTCTCCAAACTCACTAATGAAGAATTCAAGGCAACAAACTCCACAAGCCTGTCACGTTTTCCACTACACACTCTTGGTTCTTGCACAAGTGACTTAGGAGGGATCTCTCTGTGTTTACCTTCAAAACATCCAGTGTTTGGGTGCAGAATAGCTGAGTGAGTACCTAAAGCTAAGGCAGAAGGTAGCTGGTCACTGCTCTGCCCTGCTGGAACTGCTCTCTGCCACTGGGGCTGTGTCCAGCAGCACAGTGTCACCCCGGCCAGTCTGCTGGAATGAAAACTTTCTCTCTTTTATGCTACTTAGACTGCAACCCCCTTGAGACAAGGGTTGGCTTTCAGGAATTCTTTGTTCATTGCTTATATTGTTCTTTCCACAGAGTCCTGGTCTGAGGCTGAGCTTCTAGGCACCGTAAAAATACACACAGTAATCATTTCTTGGGGCCAGTCCTAGACTATGCAGCCCTACTCCCATCAAAAATCTCAGCCTCTTCCAAATATAAGTCATACCTTTGGCCTGCCTTCCAATACAAAAACCATGAGCAACCCTTTCCTCCACAGCAGAACAGTGTTACGCAGCACACATAACTCAACAAACATGACACAGAGTAGTTGCACTGCCTGACAATCTCCTACTCCGAGGAAAACAGCCCGAGCTAGAAATCCACTCCAGATTTCCAACAACGCAAGTCCTTCAAACAAAGTGAGGTCATTCGCTCAGATCCTTAAGGTCACAAATACCACAGTGTGTTCTCAGGAGCCAAAGATGTTATTTGAAAGTGATGAAGAGCCTGAAGTTGCGTTTCAGTTCTGTGGGTAAGAACTGAATTTCATCAGCAGGACCAGAAAGATGGTGAGACAACAGACAGTGCACGGAGCAGTGTTGCAATGGGGGTTTTTCCACCTTTCACTCACAAAAGTGAGGGAAATGTCCTATGAGAACGTTTTAACACTCATGGGACTCAGAGCAAAGACTGCAATTGCATTGAACCAATAACCAGAATTACCAGTTTCAGCATTCTCGGGTGCCTGAAGGCTCACAATTGTTCTGAGACACTACTGGTGTATTGTTGTCTCCCTGCTGTCAGTGGCAGGGACGTGGAAAAGAATCACTGACAAAACATTCAGAATTAAAAAAAAAAAAATCAGGCTCAAATCACAAGCCTGAAGGTATTCAGCTTCTGGCTCAGATACTCCAAATTCTGAGAAACAGCTGGTACAAAAAGTACACACCTGACCCCAAGAGCCTGGCTGGGCATTTACGTGCAGATGGCAAGTTCTGGGCTTTGCTCATTTTGCTGTTCTTTCAAAGAAAAAAGTTAAAGCCACACGACTTTCCCAGCCTGCTTACCTTCAAGCTTATCCTCCCTCACTACTGCGACCTTGTGGCACTGGAAAAAAAGAAACACAATCTTAAGACCTGAGGCTGAATGCAAGACTGCTATTTTCAGTTATTAAATAAGAAAGCCTAATGATTATTGTAGCACAGAACACTGCCAATGCCTTTTAACACTCATCAGTTTTTAAAGCTCTGAAATGTGCTCTCTGGCCAGGCTTCAAGGTCTATACCTGCTCCAGGACATTTAACAGGCTGTGGTTAATATTGGGAGGATCCAGAGAGACAGACTGAAAACCCCACCACTAATTCTGTGTTAAACAGATGCCATGGACCTGTCTGAAATCAGGGAAAATCCTGTTAAATTCAGGCTATAAACATGACACTGCCTGTGCAGCTTTAGTTAAATACATCCCATTATACAGAACTAATGCAATAAATAATTACCTTCCATTTCAGGCAGATTTGGGGATTAAAAGACAATATTCCATGCATGTGAACCAGTTTATTATTTAGGAGAACAGGAAAAAGGTTTGTTGGTGTTTTTTTCCAATCTACAAATAAAAGCCAGGACACCCTGAGATTTACTATTCTTAAAAGAAGACTGGATCATATTGTAATAGATATCTGTGTATTTAAAAACACTTGGTGGGATGTCAAAGGCATTTAGTGTTTGGCTCTTAAATTTGTCTGTGGGCAAAGGGGAACAGACACTGATTTTTCCCATTTTCTTTTAAAAACCTCTGGGGTATCTGCCCGAAGTTTTAGATGACATTCCTGAAAATCTGACAAGCAGCAATGAAGAAAAAGAAATTAATTAAGCAGCAATTCCTTTACTTAATAAGCTGAAGCACTTTAAATATAAAATACTGCAAATTAATTTATGTTTTTTTTGTTCACCAGGTTTAAAAAGTTGCTTCAATTAGGCAGCAAAAGAGCAAGTGGCAAGAAGACACAGGCAGGTAAGAGGATAACCAGAGGATAACTGGGCCCCTGAGTGCAGAAAGCAGCAAGGAAAGAGCATGCAGTGTTAAGGAGGAGCACTGGAGAGGGATTTCCAGGGCTCTCCCTGAAGGAGTGCTGCCGCTGCATCCGCAGCATTCCGGCTACACCTACTGCCAGCAGGCAGCAGTGCAGGGCTCCCAGCAGTGCAGGGCTCCCAGCAGTGCAGGACTCTCCCAGCAGTGCAGGACTCTCCCAGCAGTGCAGGGCTCTCCCAGCCCTTCCACCCCAACCTCCCAGGACACCCAGCCCAGGCCCCTGGAGCCCCATGGGTCACCCCAGCCTGGCCCCACAGCCCTGCAGCCACAGCAAGCCCGTCGGAGCAGGCAGGCACACTCCAGCATTCCAAAAGAAGAGATTTGAAAATGGGGAACAAAAGTCACCTTCATACAGCTTTCCTTGGTGGAAGATTCCCTGCCTGTGCCAAGGGACTNCCCAGCCCTTCCACCCCAACCTCCCAGGACACCCAGCCCAGGCCCCTGGAGCCCCATGGGTCCCCCCAGCCTGGCCCCACAGCCACAGCGAGCCCGTCAGAGCAGGCACGCACACTCCAGCATTCCAAAAGAAGAGATTTGAAAATGGGGAACAAAAGTCACCTTCATACAGCTTCCCTTGGTGGAAGATTCCCTGCCTGTGCCAAGGGACTGGGATAACATGAGCTTTAAAGTCCTTCCCAACCCAAACCATTCAGTGACACTGTAATCTTATTTTAAAAATACACAAGCTGCTAAGACAGAGTCAAAAAATAATAATTTGTTCCTATGTCAGAAGTCACCTGTTTGTTTCAAATATGTTAAATAAAACAGTACAGGTTGGCAATCCCCTGGCCAGTTCTAGTGAGCCAAGAGATTTGTTATTTCCAAAAGAAACGGGGGGAAAACCTGTTAAACTTGGGCTCTAAATGTGACACTACTCGTGCAGCTTTAAATATTCCATCATACAGAACTAATGCAGTAAATAATAACCTTCCCATCCAGGCAGATTTGGAGACTGACAGAATATTTCATGCATGTGAATCAGTTTATTGTTTAGGAGGGAAAAAAAGGTTTGTTGGGGTTTTTTTCCAATTTACAAATAATAGCCAGGACACCTTGAGATTTACTATTCCTAAAAGAAGACTGGATCATGTTGTAATAGATATTTGTAATATTGTAATAGGCATTTTAAAACACTTAGTGGGATGTCAAAGGCATTTAGGAGCAGACACTGAATTTTCTCATCTTCTTTTAAAAACTTCTGTGGTATCTGCCTGAAGTTTTAGCTGACATTCCTGAAAATGTGACAAGCTAAATGCATTTAGCAGCAATTCCTTTACTTAATAAGCTGAAGTACTTTAAATATAAAATGCTGTTAATAAATTCGTGTTTCTTTTGTTCACCAGGATTAGAAAGCTGGTTTAATTAACAAGACAGCTTCAGCTGTAGGTGTGCTGTTCTATTTGCTATTATTCCCTGCTACATGAGCTGTCCCTCCAAGCAGCCTCAGACACTTGCATGCCACAGCAGAGCCTGGGACGTGGACGAGCTGATCTCAGAAGGGCCCCTCCACAGGGCTTTGTGATCTTTGCTGCCCAACAGCAGCGAGAGGGGTGAGGTGAGGGGTGACAGGATCTGAGTGAGTTAGTTAAGAACCCTGGAGTGTTATTCAGCACTGTGCTCCCAAACCATGGCCAGCTGATCCCTCCTGCCCGCTGGGACAGACACTGAGCCTTCTTCTGTCCCTGCCCAGAAGCCCTGGCACACTGCAGCTCCTGCTGCAAAGAGAGCCAGTGCAGCTCTGGACCCCAGAACCCCAGGACGAGGCAGAAGAGACAGCACAACAAAGGCTCACAGACAGACCCCAGGAGAAGGGAACACTCACCACGTGTCCATTCTGCAGCAGGTTTCCTGCGACCAGGTAGGTGACGTGAAGCTGAGCTCCCGAGTTCTCCTTGCGCTTCCTCTCCACATAATCATAGAGCATTCTGCAGGAGAGAACCAGAGTCAGCCAGCAGAGAGGAGAGAGCCTGCAGCCCCTCCCAGGGAGGTGACACACAGAGCAGAGCCAGCCTGACACGGACACCTGCCACACAGGCACCACAGGATGTTCCTCAGGATTCACTCATCTCCTCAGGGTTAATTTCCTCAGACCCTTGCTCCTCTGCCACTGGGGAGAATCCCAGCCCAACAACGACAGGAACCAAAGGGCAATTACATTTCATAGTATAGAATACAGTTAATAATATATAATAATAAATATAACACTATATAAGACTATATGATATATAATATATAATATATTATATAATATTATA
>VXBC01012390.1:51962-65573 GCA_013399945.1 Ploceus nigricollis
TTTTTTTCTGTTAATGACTGAAATTATTTTATATTCCTGCCTCAATATCAGTAGCATATGATTATTGTGTTTTGCTACAATTTTTTTTTTTTTTTTCTGGGAAAATTGCCTAATGTCTGTCACCATCTTCATCTGGCTGATGTTCCTAGTCACCTGTATAATTCCCTGCTTTTGGAGTTTCTTTGGCAGTACTGTGTATTTCTCTATAACCAGTACATCTCTCTCCCTCAGCACTGTGCAAACATGCTGGATTTTTGCCAGAATGAAGATGGAATTAAAACTCTCAGTACTCTTAGGCTGAAATTTACTGTAATCAGTGTAATTATAGCAATTTTTGTTTGTTATTCTTCTGTATGTTTGAAAGAAATTATTTTATTATCGCTTTTCTTTGGGGAACTTTTTTAAAAATAAAAAATAAGGTAGTCCAATCCTCTTTTGCAATGAACAAGAACTGCAAAATACCTGTGGACAACTGTCCTTGCTCTAATTCCTTGTAGGTCTGTGTGATTTTGATTGTATATTCTGCATTCCTAAGTGCCAAGAGCTAACTCTTTCAAAAGATTAATTCAGTACTCCTGCCCCTGAAAAAGTATTCTTCCTTCCTTGCAAAAGAATACAAGGAAAAGGATAGTTTTGAGACACAGAATAGCAAAGAAAAATACAATTTATTGATTAATATTGATATTTCTATTGGCGCTGATGTCTCACAAGTAACAAACTGAGCTATAAGCTATATAGAGAATATGGAGAAAAATGGGAAGCTGTGACACCAACTCTGCTAGGCTGGAGAACATGTGCTAACAGATTATTTTATGCACATTCTAGGGAAAGGTAAATTTTAAGAGGGTTTCTTGGCAGAGGGATAAAAAAACAGTATCAAAGCCGTGTTTGAAACGCCTAAAATCATGAAACTTGGTAATTAATATGAGAATATATGTAATTCCATTGAGAATGGCAGAATAGAGCACGAATAAGATTATGGTAAGTGGACAAAAACTGAGAAAATTGCAAAATTAAATGTTAAGAGAGGATTACCTAATAATACATGTTTATTGACAATTCCTGATAGCAATTATGTAAAGTTTCTTATTAGCTTAGTCACTGTAACTGTGTGGAATGCTGAGAACCAGGAAATGAACTACTTAGTGGTCAAAAGAGGAAGAAAATAAAGCTGTTCCATAGACATGTATGGACTCCTAATTAATAAATAAATATGGACAAATGCCAGGGCTGGGGATAAAATGCTTATAATGTTCATCATATCAGACACACCCAGTGAGTGTGGGCTGAGTCCAGAAAAACACAGGATATTATCTACATTTGTCTAATGTGAAGATAAAAGAATATTTTCATTATGTTGCCAGTTATAAAATAAGTGCAATTCACCCATTTTTTTTTCTTTTGAGATGTAGAAACATAGAGTCCCACGCAACTGAATTTCACAGAATCCCAGAATGATTTGGGTTGGAAGGGACTTTAAAGTTCATCTTGTTCCATCTCCTGCCATTCTTCTTTATTCTGTATGTCCAAATGTTAAAAACTATACAAAAATCAGATCTAGTAGAAAGAGAGGGGTTGCCCACCTTTTGCTAAAAATCCTGCACAATATCTATTGATGGAAATAAAAGCTTTGGCTCTGTAGTGTCTTTTTACCAGGCACTGGCACTGTATTTAAAAGCATTAACCTCAGGATTAAAACCTGAGATTTAAACACGGAAAAAAACCCAAAAAACCCATAAATGCACAGTGGATGAAGTCACACTCCACGATAAAAGGTTTTGTCCCCAGTGAAAAGAATAAAATAAAGCTAAAGTGCAGTTCTTATCAAAAAGTCATAAATTATACTGAGAATAGTGACCTATTGAATACTCTGCTTGGATTTCTTAAATACCAATACTGTTATGAAACTGAGGCACGGTTGGTTTGCCATTCTGATCAGTTTCTTTTCAAAAGATCAGATTTCTGGATAGGACCCTCACACACAGAGAGCAGTACTGCAAGGGAGAGGCTGAGCAGAGGGATTTTTTTGTCAGTCAGCTTGTAATATGAATTTTGTGTAGGGCTACTTCAGAGTGCACATAGTTCCCTTCTGAAAACATACCTTATTTCCCTTTGAAAGCCCATTTTTGATGGTTTACATGATTTCTGAAAATGGATTTGCTACACCCAGATTGCCCAGAATCTTATGAAATTTTGTTATGAGTTACTTGACTACAGATAAATGGAAAACCTCTGTGTGAGGAGAGAACTGGAGTCAATTGTTCCAAATTTGGGGCCATTGACACAAAAAAACCCACTCTTTCCCCTCTAAAAACCTGATATTATCATTACTTAATGGGACCAGATGCTATTGAATTAATTTTCCATATCTGAAAACACAAAGCCACTTACACATGTAAAAGTAAGAGGATTTGGAAGGAATATTTCTGCCTACATGGTAATATTTTCTGTGGCTGGCTGTCTCATGCTAATCCAGAAATGTTTTTCTTAACCAAATGTTAATGTATGAAATGAAACGTTTTTCTTAACCCTTCAGAGAAATATTTGACCATATGAAATCAATAAATAACAATGAATGCTTCTTAATAGCAGCACAGCTCATGAGAAACTTTGGTCTTCTTTAAGTGTTCCACAGATTTTGTTTTGGGGTGTCTCATGGGTGTCATAAGACACAAATTGGTCAGTCAGTATAGAGAAGGTAAAACGAGTTTTACAGGGATATTTTCTAGAGATTGTTAAAAGTATGAGAAAACAGAAAGATGTTCTTGACTTCTTGACACCGGAATAACTACTGTCAAAGATGGAGAGAAGAAAAAATTGTAAAAAAAACCCAAGCCAAACCAAACCAAAAAACTGAAAACGAAAAATTATGATTCACTCAGTACAAAAGGTCCAGTGAGAAATAAAAATTTATAAATCAGTAAAGGGCAAAAGGAAAAGTTGGGAGAAACAGCAAAGCAGCCCTCCCTGAAAACAGTGGCCAAGTCACGTTTTGGCAGCTCTTTGCAGACCCTCAGCTGCCTACCAGAGTGACAGAGCACTTAAAAGGGCCTCAGTTCCTTTCCTCATCTGCCCTTTCCTCATCTGCCCTCCTCACACTTCTGTCGAAAATCACTGAAGGTTTTCACATGACGATTTCCATGGCTGGTTTATGATGTCTCTAAGGTCTCTAAGGAGAGAGTTTAATTGTTCTCAGCAAATGACCTCAGCACTTCCAATTGTGGCAAATATTTTCAGATTGCACTGATGTGTGTATTAAATTTTTTTTTTTTTTCCGTGCTGCAAATCCACTTGGTAACAGGAAGCTCGCTACTAGCTTTGTCATCTGAACTGCCATTTCCCATCATTTAAAAAAAAATACAACTGAAATCCTTGCTCTTTGCCAGCAGTCCCAGAGCCTGACAGACTGCAAATGAGCCCTCTGGTTTTCCAAGCACATCTGTTGCCTTTGTCATGTAAAAACGAATTCCAATTTACTTGCATGCCTGTAAATTAACTAAAATGATAGTCCTAAGGACAACAATTTAGCAGAGCTCAACAACCAGATATTTTCAGTATGGTGTAACTGTGTCCTGTTCACCAGGGCTTTATCTCTTTCACAACCTGCATGTGTTGATCTAGAACAAACCACTAATTGCAGTAATTTAATTTGTACAATTGTACCATGCCTTGGGTCCTCAGCATGCTTTCTATGGACCTTCCAAAGAACAGGAAATAAAATAAGATTGAAGAAATTCTAGGTGCATTGTATTTCTTTTTTATTGTTTACTTGTTTATCTAGAGATCTTTTTTGATATTCTTGTTTTCTTTTGGTTTGTTTTTTCATACCTCTTAGTTTATGAGTATATGTCTATCACAATGAGTTTTATCAGTTCAAACATGACTTTGATTTACTTTGGTTTTTTTTAGTAATAACTCTTTTACTCTGTGTTAATATAAGCTTTTTCTGAGCAGATTAGAACAGGTTTGCCTGGGAATGAAACTGAAATATATCTAAGCATGTGTATGTGCATAAACTTGCATAAACATTTGTATAAACTTGCTGCTTTTATGTTTGGCTTTGAAAATATGTTCAAATTCTAGTGAAGTCATCAATAAACTCCATAAATCCAAAGGCCTAATTTGAATTTAGCATGAAAAGCAGTTGAGCACAATCTACTTTTTCTATATAGAGCTGCTGCAAAAAGTAGCTGTTTCCAGAGAGAAGAATATATTTCATTTGGATTTTGCAGGGAAAGTGTCTAAGGGTTGTAGCAGAATGAGTTTTGTCAGTCTAAAATTTTATAGTTAAAAAAAAAATAGTGAGCTGTTAGGTACTGAGATTTCATTGTTTTCTGTAAAATGTGTTAGATTGTCTAGTCTACAAAAATTTTAAACTGATGATTTCCAAAGCTCTACTATTAAAGTGGCTCTCTCTTTGATCATTATTTGAAGCATACATTTCTCTGCATCTGGAATAGTTGTGGTATAATTGCTTCTTCTAGAGATAAACGTGCAGGTGAAAATTACTGGACATTTTGCCTCGCATTGTTCAGAACTTCACGGGATCATGAGAGGCATTTTTATATAAATAACACCAGAAGCCACACAGACATTTGGGCAAAAAATTCCTTAGCAAGGAACTGATGAAAATATGACCTGGAAATGAAGGAAGTTGTACTTGTTCAGAGCCTAAATTAGTGTCAACCAAACCTCATGAGAAATTGAGACATTCTAAAAAGTTGATGTCTCCAGCTCTTTTGCATTTTTAAACCCAAACTGACTAAAATAAGATGAGTTTCCTGTTCTACCTTTTCCTCCCTCTTCTTCTGACATCCCAGAATGCAAATTTTGTATAATCACAGCTAAAATCTTCAGTGCAGAAGATAGTTTCTAAACCCTCTTTAATCCTCTTTTTTGGTCCAGGTTTTTGTTCCTTACTCATCTGTCAAGGTTCAAAGCATAACATCCTTCTCACACTCATGTATTTCCATATATGTACTTTATAGTTTCTGTAGTCATCTTCTTTCACTAATATTTTCTTGTCAGTCCAACAAAAAAATTCACTTTACCTACTATAAAGAAGCCTCTATTACTTTTCAGAACCCAAGATAAAAAAAATACATCGTGCAATTCATCCTACCAACAACTGGCAATCTAGTAAGTAATAATTCTAGCACATTTATCATATTTCCAAGAAAGCTGATGCTTAAAAAAATGTTATAGGATCATTAGGAAGGTAATTTTTTTCCCAGGGTAATTTAGTCAAGACTGTCAAAATAATGGATTATAAAAAAATTAAATTAAATAAACCCCTGGATCGTAAAATGCCAGATTAAATTTTACATGGACAGTTTTGAACATGTATAAAAGTCCAAGAAATCAAGCACACACATGCACGATACAAATCTCAAACACAAATAAATTTCATCAAATACATGGCACTTCAAAAAGGAATTTTCAAACCATCTTAGGAAAAAAAAAATAAAAGGAGAAAGAAAAAAGGAAAACAGGGAAAATATAAAAAAGAAGATATGTAGACAAAGGCAAGAATTATGATTACAGATGATCAGTTTTGATAACAAACAGAAATTAAGGTTCCAAAGTCCTCACAAAGGGTAGCACACACTCTATTTTGCACAGCAGAATAACAAGGTAATTTAACTTACATAATAATTGAGTAAATTGGAACATAAATGAGGTTAATTTTTAGGACAATATGAGTAGGGCTTGTTAACCCTACTGAAATTAGTAGGAATTATTAGCCTTACTTAAAGGCAAATAAGGAATGAGCTATTTACTAAAATAACAATGAGCAATTAGCAAATAAAAATTCACTTCTCTGCTTTATCTTTCTTGACTGTCTTAAACTCATTAGACCAGGAAATATCTTCATCATCTCCTGTAACTGAGTCCTACACCACACAAACCTGCTGAATAATGCATCAGCCCTTGGTCATCTTGGGTCAATAAAACTGTTTTGAGGCTTGAATAGTATCTACTGTGAGAATTGGACTGTTTGCAATATACACATCTGGGGACCTTGTTTTAGTCTGAATTATAAAGTAAAGATTTTTTTGTAAGGTGAAGCATAGGCCCACACAGTGCCTTAGAGAATTTAATATGGGAATATTAATATTTATCTAGTCCTACTAATATTGTCCTAAAAATTAAAAGTACCCTCTGGAATAAGGGTTTCAGATTCAGGATTCACTAGAGGGCTCAGAAATTCCTTTTATCTTATCTTACTTCTCCCTGAGAAAAAGTTATGCATAGTTAAAATATTGACAAGTAAGAGGCTCTCGAATATGCATTTATTTTACTATCATAGGTGCCACTCATACCTATGGTGTAATATTGATATCCTCTGTATGATTCTGTAAAGATTAGTTTTACATGAAAGTAAACCTACTGCAAGATTCAGACACTGAGACGACTGCAATAACCTGAATTTAAATTGAAACCAGGAAGAAAGGCAATTTTGGAAATCATCAGAAAAGTTAAAAAAAGCCCCAAACCAAAGCACACTTCAGTGCTTGACATGAGCCTGCCATAGGAAAATTTATGTACCTAAAGGATTCTCTACTCCCCTCCTCCACTGCCAGCTCTGCTGCTGTTCACCCAAATCCTTCATTTTCACCTCTTCTTTTCAAGTGCCAGCAATGCACATTTAAAAAAAAAAAAAAACAAACAAAACTTCTGCTTAGTTCACATAGTGACAGTGCACAAGTATTTAGAATGTCGCTTGTGTACATTGGTCTCTATAATAATTGCTGGGGTTTTTGTACAATAATAGTCTTTAATAGTATTTTTTTTTCAGCTGCTCTAATATTTATAGATTGCTCCATTTAACCAAAGTGAAATGGTTGCATTGAGAAGCACCACCAAAATCAGTGATAAAATGCAAGAATGTAAAATGGATTGGTGCATTTCCTCAGTGTAAAATATCAAATAGACTAAGCCATCAGTGAAAATGGTATCTTTAAATTCTTAATGTAAACAACTTCTTTGCAGAAGTAATGAAAAATACATTGAATATTTGTAATTTTGCCATTGCATATCATCGTGCACTTAAGTGCATGACTTGAAGCAGCAAAGAACCATATTTTTCTATTCTAACAGAAATTACTCATTTGTTTTAAAGTAAAAACTTGGTTTTGTACCTTTGACTATTAAGTTGCTGAAGGAAAAAGATTTTTAAAAATTCCATACCAGAAATGTTGAAGGACAAAAGTTCTGTTCAAAGAAATCTGTTCTCAATTAATTTGAGATTAAATAATCCAGATTATTTTGATTGAACTGAAAAATATGACATTCCAGGGCAAGTAATTCTTAAAACATTCAGCATTAACAATATGACTCTTTCTTCTGCCAGCCTGGCATAATTTTCTGTCTGTGCTTCTGGGCTACATATGCTCTGTCCAAGCTCAGTTAAAAATACATATACCTTCCAATTCCTTCATTCATAGGGGAAAAATTGCACTTTAATTTTATATACTTTCTTTTTTTTTTTTTTCTTTTTTCCCACAGCTACAATACAAGCATTTACTCTTTGGAAGAAAATAAAATAACCTGCATGCTTACACACATTGAAAATTAATGACATTGTGATGTGGCAACCTAAAGCTGCTAGGAGTATAGGTGTGATGAAAATGGTGTGAGCTGCAGAAAAGGAGTTTAGAACTTTTTAAAAGCTGTTGAAGCAGTCAGTTCCTCAGTATATTTCCAGACCCAAGCAGTAAAATCACAGGTCACAGTGTGTTAACACCACAGCTTTTACCACATACTCACTTGCCAAACTCATCACTGCTGAGAGAAGACTGGAGTGTCTGGAAAACCAAGGAAAACCTTGAAGTCCAGGCTATGATTTTACAAAGCATGAGAGGCACACAGAGAGGAACAGGAATCTTCTTTGTTTGATGCTTTGCACTGATTGCACTTTTCCTTTTAAAGTGGCATTCAAAGCAGGACAGCTCGATAACCTTCCAAACCTTCCCCTTGTAAACACCATGTGGTGACACCGTGTCTGCTCACAGTCTGTCTTGCAGGAGGAGGTGGTGTGCTAAGAAAGATATGAAAGCAACTCTCTGAGAGCTGGGGAATGTGTTAGCAAAAATAATTGCTTTTTTTTATTTTTTATTTCCCCATCAAGAAACTGAGAAATTATTATCAGCTCTGATTTTCAACAAACTTATCTCCAAGCCCTCAATATAATATATTAATACTATGTTTTAATATAGCTATAAATATCTTCAGGAATGATCAGGAAGGAGAAATTATATTTCAAATATTTTTTTTTTTACAATGGGCTAAGAGTAGCTAAGATAAAAATTTGTGCCTTCAGTGAAAGTGAGTTGAGCAGTGCAGAGCAGAGCTCTGGGGCTGCAGTTGTCTATCCACAGTGCTTTCACATTTACATATTGCATGAAATAATGGACAGCTGTGTCTTAATAGGTTTAGTATGATGCATCAGGAGGTCTGGTTTCTTCAATTCAAATTTCAGGGTTCTCAGCTCTAACAGAACATTGTTCCTTCTTCATAAGGGGAAAGGGGGAAAAGGACCTCACTTTCTTGAAGTTTTTCTATTTGTGGTACACTCTGCAAAAGTAGCAAGGGCATGAAATTAGAATATATGAGCTGTAGCCATCAGAATAAAGAAAGCAAAAGACTCCAGTCTACATCAATCACATCCAATGCAACAGCAACAACAAAAACAACAAAAAAGTGTTAGAGAAAGGCTATATCCTCTTCATCAGCTCATCATTCTAACTTTAACAGCTTTGATGTCAAGAAAATGCTGTCAGCAAACCTGTGTTTGCCAGCTGTTGAAAGGGCAAACCAACAGGGGACAGCAATTTTCCTACCTTGCACAGGAGAATGATTTTCATATCATGGGGGACTCAAATGTGGAATAATCATGAAGTTTCATGGGGGACTCAAATGTGGAATAATCAGAAGACTGAGGGTTTTTGTTACTGCTTTGAGCTTAATGAGATCAATCTTTGTTGTTTGACTCAGAGAAGTCTGGGAAGTTACACAAACACACACCACTTTTAAGGTCATCAAATATTGTAGCCTAGAGCAGCAGGTGATAAAATTGTTTCATAATTTTATTTTAACGAAAGTAGTAGGAAAGTTAAAAGACAGTGTCTTTATTGTTAATAAGACAAAAATTCAGACAAGAAGCTGGTGCCTAGAAGTTAAAAAAAAAGGCAAATATTTTTTCCCATTGGACATCTAGATTACTTAATATATCTATCATTCCCCCACATAGAGCTGATGGCATTCCATGATCATTAAAATTCCATGATCATTTAAACATTTGAAACTAATTTTTTCCTTAAATTCAAAATTTTCATGTTTGAAACTGCCCATAAAATCAAAAGGTCGAGGAAACACTGAATCCAAGGAAGGGTTTTTTTTGCTTTCTACTCAAATCCTTATGATACATGGTTTCATCTGAGGGTTCCCCTTCATTTCACGCACAGAAAAATGAACAACTGCTCTCATTCATGGTGGAAAGAAGAATTGCTTTATTTTTTTGAAGTCCACGGACTAGTTCTGTACCATCCCAGGCAATTAACTACCCCTAACAATCTTCATGATGACCCTTGTAAGTATTCCATCAAACATCATCTGCGCACGGTGGAAGAATCAGGGAGCTGCTGAAGTATATCCTTAATAAACTGTGTCCCTGCAAAGTTGCTCAAGTGTTACTGTCAACCAAGCTTCACATCCTTCATCACCCTGATAATCAGCTGGCTGCTGAAGATCATATATAACACAGGTCTGCCATTTGCAGGGCTTCATTTGAAAGACTGATGCCCCCAGTGACATAAATTGTGACCAGGATTCTCAGGCAGTGAGGCTCGCAAAGAAATATGTGCTGACATCACATTTCTGCACTTTACTGTGGCACTGACATTTATGCCGTTTATTGCCGAGTGAGGGACGAAGAGAAAATAAAGGGCTAATGAAATATGTCATTTAACTTCCATGGGAGTGTAAGGCATGAATTTAAATGGGAGTGTAAAAGAGATGTGCAGGAAATGCAGCACTGAGCCACCCCAAAACCTCAGATGTGAGAGGGTCCTGTAGAGATGGACCCTTGAAATTCTCTGTCAAGTACATAAACACAAGCAGGGATCATATAAACATGCTGGACACACAGACCAGTCTTTCTGGGTTCTGTGGCACCAGTCAAATTCCATAGATCAATATATAACTTTTTGTCAATTTATTTTTTTCCTCCAATGTACAGAGAAAAGAGGCTTTTCTTGTGAGTAGAGAAAATCTGATTGGGTGAGGAGGAGACATCCAAAGAAAGTAACAATGGAAGAAATCTTTTGGCCTTCAACAAGGGAACTTGACTTCTGTAACAGAATTAAGATAAAAATAAATTAAAACAATTTCAGTATTTAGGTTTGTCATTTTGGAATGCATAGGTGACTAATCCCCAGATTTCTTTTCTATAGAACACATTCTGCTTTTCTGAAAATGGCACACCAATGGAACAAAAAAACCCAAACAGCAAATGAGGAACATAAAATCTCTTTTTTCCTGCCATACTCCCCCATACACCACAGGTTCATTTCTGAGACTTGCATTACAAATAAATAGTTTTCCTTAAACTGAAGAATGTCAGGTTTATTGCACCCTTGAAACTTTTCATAACACCTGTATCTCACATTTTATCAGAGTCATGTAGGATATGTGCTGCCTGACTGCCTCTCCCTCACTCATTCTCAGAAATAATCTCCCAAACATCACACACAAAAAAGCTGACACGGAGGCACTTGGTTTAGCCAGGCACAGCCTTCACACCTTTTTATAAGCCCAATGCATTAAGAAAATGACAGAATTTTTTGTGTAGTCTTCTTGTGAGTGGACATTTGTGAGTGGCTGTTCATGCAAACTGTAATAGATTTTGCAATTTCACACCAACTTTAGGTAATTCAGGTGTGGTTGCCTGGACCAGAATTTCCATTTTGAGAGACCAGGAATATACTTTCTTTTCCATGTGCATGTCTAAAAATCATGGTTAAATAGAGCTTTCTTTCAGTGTGTCAAGCAGTTACACACTGAAAGATGGTTGCCTGCTCAGTACTTCCTTCACTCTAAACTTTTGTCTTCTATTAACTGAAAGCTTAACAGTCTCTGCTACAGTTGTGAAGAGCTCTTCTGGACTGGCAACAGCAATATTACAACAGATTTTTTGGAAGACTTTTAATCATTCAGCAGGAATTGAAATTTTCTTGTTAAATGGTTGACAGCTCTCTTTGTTAAGAAAAAAAATGTTCTAAGCAAAAGTGAAAAGGTTTTAAAATGTGAGTGTACATACACATATATATAGATATACACACGTACATTTATTTATATAAAATGTCACAGGTAGAAGCTGAGAAGACAAAGGTAAGAAACAACTATATCAGCATTATCATAGGTGATCTACTGGGTTAGAAACCATGTACAGAAACTGTGCTCAGAATTCATAGGGGCAGGTGGATTTCTCCTGAGTGCTGAAAGAGCAAGCACAGTATGACATGACAAATACCATGTAATGGGGAGAAGGTCCATGATAGCTGAAGGGGACATCTTTAAGGAGAGCAAGCACAAAAAGTCTTCAAAGCATACCAGCTGAGTTGTTTGGTTTTTTTTATCCCTTCATATCGTTTAATATGACAAATGGTAGCACTTAGTCCAGAGTAGCTTTGAAAACTCTACTACTAATCTTGGATTTCAACAAACAGAAGTGCAGTTTTACATCTGAGGCAGAATGACTTTGTGAGGGGGATCAGAGGGTCCAGGCAGGTAAGGGACAGGCTGACTGGTTGGGTGGATGCTCTGATGCAAAGGGCTAGAAGGCTTTGTGGTCACTGAGTTGAAAATGAGTGAAAATCGGGTTTTCATGTAGAATAAAGAAAACTTTATAACTACCAGGTAAGAGGAAGGCATTCTCTACCTCTGGACTGCAGTAATGGGGACATAACTGAAACACTCTGTTCAGTTTTTAAGACATTTTGAGAGCAGTGACAGATTTGTTCAGCAATGGGTTAACAAATGGTTAGGGAAAGAGATCTGACCTATGAGGATAAGTTAAAAGAGCTCTTAAGTATCTTGTTTATTTTGAGACAGTACAGGCTAGGAGTAAAATGATCTGGTAAACACCTACAACTAAATATCAGAAAGATGATGAGACACTTTTCTGGGTAGTGCCACACGATAAAAATAGTGATGGTAACAACACATTACTTAGGAGGTTCAAAATAGACACAAAAAAGCCTTTGTGAATGAGGAGAGTGCACTAATAGGAGAGCTTAGTGGGAGAGGTTGTGAAATCATAAAAATCACCGAGTCACAGAACAACTGAGATGGAAAAAACCTTTAAGATCTTTGAGTCCAACCACAAACCTCATGTCCCCCGTTGGAGCTTCTCAAGATTTAGATGGACAACCATGAACATAAATGTAGAAATAGTACAAGGTTTGAAAAGGAACCTTCAAAACTGCTCCCCAGATGCCTCTCCTCAACAATCTCTCCTGTTATTTCCTTCCATAAAGCAGTTTGTTCCTTTTGGGATGGTGTGTCTGTAATCTCTAAAAACTTGTAAGCCAATAGTTCACTCTGTGAGGGTTTTGGTGAACTTTCAAGGTGCATCATACAATAGAAAGTTCTGCCTTTTTCTCTGCTATTTTTTTTCATAACACTTATAATTTTTAGCTTTTTAAATGATTTGCCTCTACTCACCTGACATTTTTGCAGTCTATAATTTTACATTCATCAGCATTTTATTTCATCTGCATCTTAGTTATCAGATATTCAAAACCAAAGACCTGCTGGAACTCTTTGCAAATGTCTCTTTCTTTTCACTGAAAAAAAGTCTTATTCAAAAAAGGCATGAGTGTCTACATAACCAGGTAGTACACCATAAATGCTGTTTTGTATTAATATGAATCTCTAGAGTTGACTTACCTACTTTGAAATTCAAATCTATTTACCTTTTCTTAAAGAAGTCATTGTTTATCCATGTGAGGCTCTCCCCCTTCTGTGATCCTGTTAATTCTGATTCTATCCAGTGGTGGGTTATCTTTATCAAGATGTTTTGACAAAGATTGTAGCTGAATAAACTTTTGAAAACGCTAAGTATGTTCAGATAAGCTGCACATTCTCCTTGTCCAAACTCTCACTATTAGCCCAAAGAACTCCATAAGGTCTGCAGAACACAGAAGTGGACAAAATGACACTGCTTTTGTTTTCAGAATAGTGTTCCTATAACCATGAATTAAATTATATGATTCACACTGTAGCTTGTGCTTCAACAATTTTATCCTTTATGCATGCAGATAAATAGGACAGAGCACTAACAAGCTGTAAATGTTTCTTTTGCTCATAAAGCTTATCTACTATAGACAGATTTCACTAATAAAATAAAGAAAATTAGTATTAGATTAACAAACTCAAATAACTTTTGTCCCAGATCTCACAGGATTTTAGTTGTGGACAAAAAATTTATTTTGCCTTGAAAGAGCGGGAAAGAGAAAGAGAGAAAAAAAGACAAAATGGCAAAAGAAAACAGAAAACAGAAAAAAAGAAAACAGGAAAAAGAAAACAGGAAAGGAAAGTTCCAGGAAA
>VXBC01012391.1:508-16357 GCA_013399945.1 Ploceus nigricollis
GTGCAAGCTGAGCATCACATGATTTTTTCATCAAAGCACACATACTCTGCAAAAGCAGTTTGAAGTAACGTCGACCGAGGCTTGTGACATTGTCAGTTCTTGTGCTGACTGTCACGGGTTTGCTGCACCTTTACCGGCAGGGGTGAACCCCAGTGGCCTAAAGGTCTTGCAGCTACGACAAACAGATGTTACTCACATTGCCGAGGTTGGTCGGCTCAAGTATGTGCATGTGTCCATTGACACCTTCTCCTCCGCCATGTGGGCATCTGCTTACACAGGGGAAAAGGGTCGCAACGTGATTGCCCATTGGAGGATGGCTTTTGCAGTTTTGGGAATACCTTCTTCTGTGAAGACTGACAATGGCCCTGCCTATGTCTCACAGAAGATGTGTCAGTTTTTACTCTTGTGGGGACTCTCACACAAACTTGGCATTCCGCATTCGCCAATGGGTCAAGCTACTGTTGAACGCACTCATGGCACTTTAAAGCGTGTTCTGGAAAAACAAAAAAGGGGAATGCCGGGAGAGACCCCACACAGTCAATTCAAGAAAGCTTTATATACAATTAACCATCTAACAGTGCCACAAAACTCAGAGATTCCTGTCATTTTGAATCATTTTCTCTCATTGCACTCTTCAGGTGAGACACACCTGCCTTGAGCGAAGGCCTGGGTGTGGGACCTTGCCACCAATAAGTGGGAGGGCCCGAGGACCTCATCACTTGGGGCCGTGGGTCTCCACAGGTACCGGGGTATGATGGATACCTGCAAGGTGTGTTCACCCTGACTTGCGACAGCAGAAACAGAATGTGGCCGGCAGGCAACCTTCAAACGGTGACTATGGTGCCGACCATCCATCACAGTCTTTGAACAATGATCAAGACACCGACCATCAACCAGCTGGCCCCTCTACGAGTGGGGAATGAACATTTTATCTTTCTTTGTTTCCAGAAACAGACTGGTGACGAGTGAGACTGCCTATGTTACGAGCAGACTAACAATGTTTTGTTACTATACTAGGGTTGGTGATGGATTTCTTAGAATTAATAGTTAAGTTTATAAAGGGAATGTAATGGTAGAGAATTTATAGAGTAAGTTTGAGATCTCTTTGACCGTTCTGAGACAATATCCGATTGAGGTTTGGATTGACAGCTGATAAACCTCTGAGCTGTGTTTGTTCTCTTTCCTGCAAGGGGCCCCGTGGGAGGACAACAAACACCGCCTCCTCCTTTAAATAAAAAGGGGGAATTGTGGATATTCTCAGTTCAGTCAGAGAGAAAAGAGAGCGAATTCTCCCAGGCATAGCCTGGGAAAGTTAGGAGAAAGAATTCAAACAATTATTATCTCTCTTTCTGTCCATGTTGTTTATAGATATGTTCTATCACAGTGTGCTATTCATAGGCACCGATAGTGTGAAAGGTTTTGACTTTGAGACCAATCATATTTCACCTTAGCGATCCTGGTTATAAAAAGGACGCTACTTCCTGCTAATAAACACTCTTTTACACCTTCTGTAACTTGGAGTCTTTTCAACCATCCCTGACTCAACAGCGTCAATAGCTGGTTGGATACTATGTTCTTCCCCCAGAGGGTGCTGGGGCATTGAACAGGCTCCCCAGGGAATGATGACAGCCCCAAGGGTTCCAGAGCTCAAGGAGAGTTTGGACAAGACTCTCAGGCACAGGGTGGGATTTTGGGATGTCTGTGCATGGCCAGGAGCTGATTTGATGGTTTTTGTGGGTCCATTCCAGCTCAGAATATTCCATGATTCTATGACTGAGTGCCTCACCACCCTCACATGGAAGAATTTCTTTCCAATATCCCATCTAATGCTGCCCTATGTCAGTATGAAGCCATTCACCCTTGTCCTACCACTACTGCCTTGTCCCAAGTCCCTCTCCCTCTCTTGGAGCCCCTTTAGGCATTGGAAGGGGCTCTGAGGTTTCCCTGGAGCCTTCTCAAGGTGAACACCCCCAGCTCTCCCAGACTGGCTCCAGTGCACAGGGGCTTCAGCCCTCAAAACACCAGAATATGTGGCCTCCTCTGGACTCACTCCAGTAGCTTCACATTATTCTGATGCTGGGTCCCCAGAACAGAACGCAGTACTCTGGGTGGGCTTGAGGGAGCAAATCACCTCCCTTGACCTGCTGGCCACACTTCTGATGCAGTACGGGGTTTGATCAGCGTTCAGGGCTGCAAGTGCACATTGTTAGCTCAAATTCAGTTTTTCATCCATTCACACTTCTATCTCCTCAGGGCTGCTCTTGATCCATTCTCCACCCAGCCTGTGTCTGTGCTGGGAATGACCCAACACATATGCAGAACCTTTGAAGTTCACCAGTTGGCCTTGGTGAACTTCATAAGGTTCACACCGGCCCACTTCTCCAGCCTGTTCTCATCTCTTTAGATGGCATCCCTTCCCTTCAGTGCATCAACTGCACCACACATGTTTTGGTTGGCTGCTCTTTCTCATTAGAAGGAAGTGCTTCCTGCCCCTTGCCCCCCTCATGCCCTAGTTTCACATTCAGTTTCAGGGTACTCTGGAAGTCTTACAAAGATAAGAGATAATAGAACTCCTGAGATAATAGGAGCCAACAGAGAAACACATGTGAAATACCGCCAAGAAATCAAGGGGCATTCATCTAAGAAGATGATACAGCCAACAGTCCAGCTGTTTCTCTATACCAATGCATGCAGGGTGGGCAATAAAGAAGAGGAGCTGGAAGCCACTGTGCTGCTGGAAAGCTGTGACCTAGTTGCTGGTGAAACTTGGTGGGATGAATCTCATGACTGGACTTCAGCTATCAACAGCTACAGGCTGTCAAGAAGGGACAGGTGAGGAAGGAGCATTGGAGGGGTTACCATCCCCAGGAAGTGGACTGAATGTGAAGGGCTGTCTCTAAAGAACAGCCATAAGCATTTTGAAAGCCTATGGGTAAGAATCAGAGACCGACGCAACAATGGGAACCCTTGTGGTTGGCATCTACTCCTGGCTGACTGATCAACTGGAGCCTTTTTGCTCCAGCTACAGGAGGCATTGCACTTATAGACTCATCCTGCTGTGGGACCTCAACCATCCCAGCATCTGCTGGAAAAGTAGCAGGGCGAGCTGTAGGCATTCGAGGAGGCTGTTGGAGAGCACTGAGGATAGCTTGTCAAGCCAGATAATAAACGGCTCTACTAGATGGGATGAGATACTGGACCTGATGGTCACCAACACAAATGAGCTAATCAGTCATGTCAAGACAGGAGGCAGCCTGGGTTGCAGTGATCATGAAGTCCAGGAGTCTGCAGTCCTGAGAGACATGGGTCAAGTGAAGAGTAATGAAGAATGAATTTTAGGAAAGCAAACTGCCTACTGTTCAAGGAGTTGGTCAATATCACCCCCTGGGAAACTGCCCTCAAGTACAAGGGAGAAGATCTTTTAGGAAATTTTCTAGATCACAAGAGCTCTTGATCCTCAGGACTAGAAGGCAAGAGACCAGCATGGATGAGTTGAGACCAGCAGGCGAAACTAAAAGGCAAGAAGATAATGAAGAGGCAGTATTAGTACGGGCTGGTATCCTGGTAAGAGTATGGAGACATTGCCTGGCTGTGTAGGCATAGGGTCAGTAAGGCCAAGGTGCAGCTGAAGTTGAACTTGGCAAGGGACACCAAGAATAACAAAAAGATCTTCTGCAGGTATGTTAGTCAGAAAAGGAAGGTCAAAGCAAGTGTATTTCTTCGATGAACAAGACTGGCAAAGTGTTAATAACAGACAAGAAGAAGGTTGATATACTCAACAACTATTTTGCCTCAGCCTTCAACGGCAACCTCTCCAGTAAAAGGACCACAAAACAGGAACTGGGAAGGCAAAATAGCTCACGCTATAAGAGAAACCCGGGTCCAAGTCTATGGGACCTGACAAGATCCACCCCAGAGTCCTGAGGAATTGGCTGATGTAGCTGCCAAGCCACTCTCCACGACATTTGAAAACTCATGGCAGTCAGATGAAGGCCCAGGTAAAAGGGAAACATTGCACCCATTTTTCAAAAGGATGGGAAGGAGGACTTCAGGAGTTACTGACCTCCACACCTCCATACCTGGGAACATCATGGAATAGATCCTCCCAGAAGCTCTGCAAAGGCATACGGAGCGCAGCGAAGTGATTCAAGACATCCAGTACAGCTTCTCCAAGTTCTGCTTGACCAACCTAGTGGCCTTCCCTTGCCCACTGACAGAGTCATTTCATCGTGGAAGGGCTACGAATATTGCTTGTCTGGACTTCTGTAAGGCCTTTGATAAAGTCCCCCCACGAAATCCTTCTCTGATAATTGCACAGGTAAAATTAGACAAAGGCATCAATGAAGAAAAGTAGTGGGCATATGTATAAACATAAAAGAATTTGAAAATTCAGAGCTAATTTGGCTTTTGTAAAGGAAGGCAAGGAGTGTAAGCAGGGGTAGAAACCCTGCACAGAAGGGCTCTGAGAGTGCCTTACTTCACCTCTGCCAAAAGAGGCCACAGCAAACCTGGTTACCACAAAACACTTCTGAGTTCTGTAGCACTCCTGCCACTCACTGGGGTGTTGGGAGACATCTCTGAGTCTGATGTAAAATACTACCTGGAGCTTACCCTTCTTCACACATCAGCAGCTCAGAAGCACTCAAAATGCAACTGTGTTTGAGAAATTACTCATAAATAAAATACAGAACAAGATATAGAACACTGTTATGGTACAACAACATCTTGCATACTGACTGAAATTCCAATTCTGCAGCTTTCGTTCCCAAGAGGATACACTAAAACAGTAAAAACGACAGAGAGGATAAAATGTTGACTGAAAACACAAAGCAGCTTCAGGAGTAGAAGCAACTAAGCAGTAAGATGTTTCCACTTGAAAAAAGAGATCATTAAAGAGAAAATCTTAGGAGATATGAAGGAGAATACAAAAATAAAGGGATAAATGAACAAATGAAACTGGGCAGGCAGATTGAACAACATGTTTATACAACATGCAGGTAAACTCAGAATCCCCTTGCTATGTCTAAGAA
The DNA here is from genome assembly GCA_013399945.1 of Ploceus nigricollis. Lineage (NCBI taxonomy): Eukaryota > Metazoa > Chordata > Aves > Passeriformes > Ploceidae > Ploceus > Ploceus nigricollis. The sequence goes on from VXBC01012391.1 coordinate 5,539, forward strand.
CTCCACAACCAGCTGGTCTCAGAATACTGGTCACTCTATGAAATGCAAACCCATGATGGCTATTACACAGAATCCAGCTGGACATCAGGAAGTCCCTTACCTGAAGGGAATTGTTGAAGACTGGAAGAGTATTCCAGAGAACTGCTGCTATACATGTTACATTCTTCTCTTCTCTAGACAAATGGCTTTTAACAGAGATCAATTAATGGGCTAAGTAGACCTTTGGTCCAATCCAATACAAACTACTCTAGAACAAGCCTTGGGATGCTTCTTGTTGACATCTACACTTAGTAGGGAAAATTATATCAAATTATCTCAAAATCCCCCAGAAAATGTTACAACATTGGTAACACAGTAAGAGAAAAAAAAATCTAAACTAAACAAATATGTGCCCCAGAATCCAAACCCTGGGAGTTGAATTTGCACTCACATGGAACCCTGGGGTAGTGTTATCTGTCAGTATCTGAACAAGATACACAAAGACAAGCAGAAGTGCGTCCTCCAAAGTCCATTACATCAACAGAACAACCTTGTTCTTTCCTAGACCACAGGCCCTGTCCCAAATCCTTGTGTCCCATCCAAGGCTCTTGATGCAGGTTGGTCAGCTGCTTCACAAGTTGAAATTGTGCAACTAGACAGCCCCAGGAAGGAACTAAAAGCAGGGTAAGCCTCAGGCTCCTTTGGGCACAAACTAGCCTGATGTTACCACCTCCAACCATACCCTGTGGCTTCCTTGGAGTATCTTCAGTGCCTTCAGGGCTTTCCATGCTCACAAACCCAGGCTTTGGGAGAAAAAAAGAAATGGGGAATCTCCTAATAAACCAGGTGGTTGACTGTGATCCTATGTTGCGATGGAAGTCTATTATCTCCTATCCCAGCAACCCAACCTATTCCAAGCAAACAACAGAATGGCAGTGTTTGGGATCACTCCTGGCCAGACTGTGCTGGCATCCTTAAATCTCTCCTCTGTTATGAGCTTGAAAGAGAGATAGAGGCAATAGTAGTGAATATAAACTTATGCAATAACCTGCTATAGTAAAATGCAAGGCAAACCCCATGGGAAGAGAATGAAATGATGTCTGCGCAGATCAGAAGGCTCTGAAGTGCTGAACACTCTCTTTATTAAAACTATACTATAATACATTAATATACTATTTTAAGAGATACTATTCTACTTACTTACTATAAATAAAGAAAACACCATCTCTATCACTTTACATGCACAATTTTCCACAACTAAGTATTTGTAAAATCTCTTAGGGCTATCAAAAGTCTAAAGAACAGGAATCAACTGGATTCTCATTACCTGCCAAGTGAAGATACTTCTAAGGATACCTTAATCAAAACAGAAAAATACCATCTTGCAGAACACGAGAGGTGAACCAAATTCCGAGCTACTACTGTGACTCTCTTATGGAGTTTGCTTTAAAAGCCAACCAAGAAGAGTACCTGCTATCACAAGATGAGACAACCTTAAAGTCCATGTGATGCCAACTGCCATGCAAAATATACTATCCAAAATAAATGCCAAGACTGCTGGCCTGAGGCTTTGAAGAGGAAAAACAGTCCCAACAGGAACATCCCAGTAGGGCCGGGTGGGATTCACCTCACTGCACTCCAGGGGTTTTATGGCTGACCTAGTTACTGCAGGGGTTTTTCATGGTTAACAAAAGCCGAGCAAACCAAGTCCACAAATACCAGCACACAGCTTGCCTGACCACATGCAGGCCTATGGTATTGGCCGTACTTCAACAGACTTTACACCGACTCACTCAAATGCAGATGCTTACACTATCACTATTTCATGTTTGGACAGTTGTTTTAGGGCAAATTCCAAAAATATCTCCAATGGCTGACTTTAAAAAGAGGGCCCAGCAGAGAAAATGAGTATCCAGTGATATAGCAAAATTTACAGATAAATTTACAGATACAGAGAAAATGTGAAACACTTTATCATAAATCAACTAGCTAGTCAGAAAAAAAAAAAAAGACAGGGGAAGGAAACATTTAAATCCTTTTATAACCACTTAGTTGCAAATGAAGAGAGATGAGAGACTTACAGTAGGCCTTAGTGGCACTGCCAGATTAAAACCTATTTTATGGCTGACAACATTGATAAACAGGTGACGTACATAATGACCTGCTCAGGAAAAAATCTGTAATTCCCAAATCTTATATATATATAAAATAGGTAGCAAAATTCAATTAGAAGCAAAAATTGATTTTTCTGCTACATATATTAATTTTTAAATGAAGTTTCTACTGCTAAACAGTATTTGATTACAAATAATTCCCATGGGAATTGAAATAATGGATTCTACTTGGCTCCAGGAACTAGTTTATTATGCCAATTCTCTGTGATGCAAACTGAACAGCAGTTTAAAAAAATTTAGTCAGTACAAGGTCTTCTCCCAGCATATTTACATTGTAGCTTCATGTCTCTTCAAGGCAACACTGCTTCCATATTCCCAAACTGCTCAGGGCCAACCCTTTCCCTTTTCTTCCATTTCTCCCATCAGTCATACAGTGAACCAGACAATAAAAATCATTAATTAACCCTCCTTGGATGGATCAATTTTAATCTAGACCTCTTTCTCAATCCAGTTCACCAAGCAGCTGCACACACGTGCGTTCACGTAAGGGGAGGTACAATAGGACAAAGCGGGCACAGCCATTTGCTGGAGTCTCTCATCACATGACATTCATCTTACATTTACAAATACACTTGTGTATATACTGCTGGAATTATGTGCTCTGACCAGTTGTACCAACAAGCTGACGGATTTTCCCTCTGACAAACCTGTATCTTCTCACGGATCTGTTTCCAAAAGGCGTTTTAAGAAGCATCATTAGTATCATTTCCACAGCAAATATTGTCCATTCTAATTGAAAGAAAAGAAATTGAATACTCTCCTCACCTTTTATTGAACTCCTCAAGTTCTGCTCTCAGTTTTCCTATTTCAATTTGTAATTTAGCCCTCTCTTTGGCAGTTTCATCCAGAACTCTTCGAGCATCAGCCAGTTCAGACTCATAGAGACTCTTGATTCCACTCACCTAAGGGGAAAAAAAAAGTATTTCGGTATGAGAACCTCACAACAACTATCAAAGAACTGAAACATAGGACCAGGTTACACACGAGTTTCTTTGAAAAAGGGTGTATGATATGATTTCTGCCATTTAAGAACATTCTATATTGAACATTTTCAATTAACGAGCAACCCAAAGATATCGTTTTTATTACCACTGCGACAAAACATACTATGTTTGAAATGTGCAAACCTTCCCAAGGGATAAACTGAACTAGATCAGTGCACCTCACAATCTCAACTTAAATTATTTGCCCTTATTCCCAGTACTGCTGCTTTGGGAGACTTTTTTTTAACCACGTGAAGACATTTTGTGGAATACAAGCCCAAGGGCCCATTTTAACTCTGCTGTTCTTCCACTACAAAGCTAAAAAGGGTCTGAAACCAGATGAACTACAGAAATGTGAACTGTTCAGAAATGAGCTTCCACTCTTGTTCTCTATCTCAAAGGATAAAGAACTAGACTTCTCCCTGTCCCAAAATAATCTATCACATAATCAGCAATACAGACTGCATGAGGCACCTTGAAGCCTTCTACACCTCTATATTTTTTATAAGGCAAGATTATTTGAAAGTTATATCAGACAGCTAAAATGTACAGACCATGTGAGATTGCTACTTTTGCTTCTGTGAAAGGATACCAGAACAACTTCCATAGAATCATAGAATAAGCTGAGTTAGACCTGTCAGGAGCATCGAGTCCAACTCCTGGCCCTGCACAGGGCACCCCAACAACCCTACACTGTGCCTGAGAGCGTTGCCCAAATGCTTCTTGAGCTCTGGCAGCCTTGGTGCTCTGAACACTTCCCTGGGTAGCCTGTCCAGTGCCCAACCACCTCCTGGGAAAAAACCTTCTGATATCCAAGCTAAACCTCCCCTGACTCAGCTCCATGCTGTTTCCTCATGCTCTCTCATTGGTCATGAAAGTGTACAGACTGGTACCTGCCTCTCATGGGGAGGTTGAAGACTGCATTGAGATCTCCCCTTAGTCTCCTCTTCTCCAGGCTGAACAAACCAAGTGCCCTCAGCTGTTCCTCATACAACTTCCCCTCTAGACCCTTTCCCATCCTTGTGGCCCTTCCTTGGACACTTCTCTATTACCTTAATCTCTTTTTTATACTGTGGTGCCCAAAACTGCCCCCAGAACTCAAGGTGAGGCTACTCCAGTCCAGAGCAGAGAGACACAATCGTCTCCCAGTTGGCCTGACGCCCCTAAGGACATGGTTGGCCCTCCTGGCTCCAGGGCACTGCTGACTCAGATCCAACTTGCCATCAACCAGAACCCCCAGGCCCCTTTCTGCAGCCCCTCTTCATCTTCTCGTTCCCCAGTCCATCCACACAACCACGGCTGCCCCATCCTAGGGGCAGCATCTAGCACTTGCCCTTGTTAAACTTCACATGGTTGGTGATTTCCCATCTCTCTGATTGGTCAGCTTTTCTCTGGAGGGCCTCTCTGCCCTTGCAGGCATTGACAGCTCCTCCCAATTTAGTGTCACTGGCAAACTTTCTTAGAATCTTTCTGAATCCTGCATCCAAGGACCATTGATGAAGATGTTGATGGGCTGAGGTTAGAGACCCATTGACTCCACTTGTGACCAATGTCAGCCTGATGTCCCTCCATCACTATAACCCATTGTGCCCAACTCGTGAGCCAGTTTCTCACCCAGCATGTGACAGGGTTATCCAGCTGTATGCTGGACATTTAGTCAGGTGGATCCTGTCTCTCTGAAGCAGTTGTAAATCCTGAAAGACAGTTCCATGGTCAAAGACTCAAAGAACGAGGTGGGTTGGGAAAGACCTTAAAGCCTATCTCATTTCACCCCCTGCCATGTGCAGGGTCACCTTCCACTATCCCCGGTTGTCCCAAGCCTCATTCTGGCCTGAACACTTCCAGAGATGGGGCAGCCACAGCTTCTCTGAACAGAGCAGAGGTGCAGAATCCCCCCTCCCCTGCTGTCTACACTGGGGCCTCAGCCCATCACAGAGGGGGTTTCTGGGGTCAGTGCCCATGGTTGGGGCAGGTTGAGCCTCTCACCCACCAACACCCCCAAGTCCTTCTTCCCAGAGCAACTCTCAATCCATTCTCCACCCAGTCTAAATTTGCACTTGGGGTTTGTTGTAGAATCCAAAACCCTGCTGCCAACAGCAGTTGTGTAATCCAGAGTTGCTCTGCAGGATCTGCTTGGCTATCCTCAAACCCTTCACTCTCCCCACACCACGTGGGCTCTGATGCCACTGACAATCACTGTCTTGATTTGAAAGACAGATGTCTGCCAAGGAAGGCGGGAACCTCCCTAGGAATGGAAAATAAGACCCCCTTCTCCCCACATTATTATAACTTTGAAATTATGGGACTTTCAGGCAAAGATATGGGAAAATTAATAACAGTTCTTTACTAGTATGTGTATGTATAACAAGGCAAACAGCAGCAGCAACAACAAACAGAAGCACAGACCCAATCCCAGCCCCAAGCACAGACCCTGTCCCAGCCCCAAGCACAGACCCAGCCCCACTTTCTCCTTTGCTGCAGTTCCGGGCACGGCCGGCAGGAGCGCCGGTGGCTCCCGGCCGGGCAGGGCAGGTGCGATGATTCCCCCGCGGCTGCAGGGGGCGCTGTGGCGCGAGCTCAGCCGCCTCGCCACACGGCAATGGCGGGTGAGAGAGAGAGAAGGGGCTTCCTTTACAAATCCTCAGTGGGTAGCTGGTCTCAGCGCCACTTGGGAAGCTGAATGGCCTGCAGCAGGAACCTCGGAGCAGCAAGCTGGAACAGCAGCGGCAGGCACACCCAAGGTGGCAAACACAGTGTAGCAAAAACTCAGGAGCTGTGCCAGGAGAGGCTGGGGTCCGGCAGACCAGGGGTGTCCGTTAAAGTGCAGCAAAAAGCCAGAAGCAGCCGCAGAAAACAGCGAGGCTGGGCAGTGGCAGCTGGGGGACACTCCCTCCCAGGAGCGCAGAGTTCTGGGTTTTCCCCAGGGCACCCCAGTAGATGATGAGGGTCCTTCACAGTGAGGTTGGGTGTTGAAAAGGTCACAGTTCAATAGCCGCTCTTATAAGCAAAGGCTCACCCATGGTAGCAGAAGCAGTGCAGGACAGAACTCCACGGCGGCAGCGAATTCTCCCCGCAGCAGCAGCAGCCCAACTGTCTGCCTTCCAACCCCGAGAGCGAGTGAGGAGCTGAGCCCAGCCCGTGAACCCCCAGCCAAAATCTCACAGTGTCTCTGCACTTTTCAAGAGAAAGCCCTCCACCTCAGGTACTGCAGCCAGCTGCATCCCTTCCACACATCTTGGCCACATTCTTTGTCTTTCTCAAGTATCTGTAGTTCCAGTCTCTTAGGCAACAAATGGGAGACAAATTCCATAAGAGAAAGAAAAGGGAAAAAACCCAACAACAACCAACCAAAAAAAAAAAAAAANAAACCCACCCCTAACCTCCAATGATCACCCAGAGCCACGTAGTTATGTTTGATACTCTTCAGGTCCCTCTTGCCACTAGCACTGGTCCCTTTGTTGAAGAGCAGAAGAGATAAAACATATGGTCATGTGAGCTTCAGCACTCTCTCTACAATGCCCAGAATACAAGCCCCGGGAAGCAGCAAAGGAACCTTCCCAGATGACAGGTTAGGCCAGCAAATGGGTCCCTCAACGATGAAAATGGAAATCCCATCTGAAGACAACAGAAAAAAACCCTAAAATGTTCAGCAGAAAACAAAAGGACATGGTGCAGCCCAATCCACTTCACGTCCCTGTGCACCCAAGCGTAAATCTTCCTGCACAGAGGCCAACCTAGACACCCCTACTGCACTACAAACGTGCTTTCGCTTTTTTACCACCTCTTTTGCTGGCAAAAGAACCTGCGAGTTTGTAATTGGGCAACATAGGAAGAAGGAAATAGAAAAAGAAAACAGAGATGCTTCCATAGCAGACTCTGAAAGACACAACTGCTGGATGCTCTCACCTACCTGTGCTGGGAGCATTCAAAGCTCACTAGGCAGTGGGTCAAGGGCAGACACACCAACACAGACCCTCTCAAAGCAACTCCACTTGAGAAAAGCTGCAAGATGTCACTCAGTGAAGACTCAAAACACATCAAGAAGGCACTGAACCAACATGCTAGGCAAGAAACATGTTCCAGCCAACCACAAGTGACTCCAGACCAATTTGCGGATGAAACAATCTCATAAGAATACATTAAGGTGCAAAACACAACTGTATTCCCATCAGGTGTGGCTCAGTATGTTCTTATTTAGCCAGTTATAGACTGACAAAGGACTGCCAGTCAGCTTTGGTTCAGGCCCACCAAGAATGTCAGTCAAGTTCTCAAGAACAATGAAGATGTGTGTTATGTCACCTCCCAGATGACATCTACAGTGCCAGAAAACCATTTAACCCAGTATTTTAGAGGATGCAACTTGAGTGACCCAACGTCCACAGCAGCATTTAAGTATGTATTTTGCAGGTGACAACTAGGCAACACCAGACCTCATATCCTGGTCATGACAGTAGCTCTGGTCACTACACATGGTGCACACAAAGGGCATGGTAGCTCCAACACTGGCAGGTAAGAGCAAACCACATGAGATTGCAGCCACCTGCACTCAGACCCAGAGATGGGAAGACACGGGTGAAGAGGGAACCCCACAGATCCTGCTTTTGTTACAAGGGCAATTGCTGTCAGCAGCTGAGGCTCCCAAGGATCTTATTTTTCTAATTCTCCTTTGAGGGGGTGAGCACAGTGGGATGTCCTCAGAACAGTGCAGTAATCCCTCCTGTCCCCATCAAAACATCTGTTCAAGAAGGCTACAACCATAAGCACTGCAGGAGAGGGCAGGGAGTTAGTAAAAGGGAATTGAGGAGAGCTCTAGGACTGCTCTCTTACCTCTTCCAGTATGTCCCCTCCCAGCCTCACAAATTAGGTATTGCAACAGTGACTCCAACACCGTGAGAACAGCATCAGTCATGTACTAAGGATGTAGAAAAACAAGGGGATAAGCTCAATTTCTCTCCTGTCACAAGCTAACTTACACAAAGGCAGTGATGGAGGAAAGCAGAGCAGGAATGTAGACAGTTAGAGGTACCCTCAGCCACATCTGCAAACTTTTTTTTGCATTTGTCTGAGGGCTTACAGTATACACTTTTTATTTGTCTAGGTGCCTACTAAATACAAGTAAAGCAGCATTGGACAGCGTTAGGAAAAAGGCTATAATTAATAAAGAACTAAAGATGAATCAACTGCAACACTCCTTTTCTCTGCTGTTAAGAGATGGCAGCCCTGTGTTCATCAAAAAGAACAGGAATGATATTGTTCTAAGACCATGCTGAGACTGCCACACAAACAGCAAACAGCTGCTTTCTGCAATCTTGTTCAAATTGGTGATTGAAACAATGAGGAAAAAGAACATCCTGATCAGCTGATGATTAAAGAACCTCTGGCAGAACAATGACTACAGTCCTTGCCTGATCAGCATCAGTAGAACTTCTCTCATCCAGAAGACACTACCCTAAACCAGAACTTTGAGCACAGATGAAAACTGTTCCCACACATGCAGGGTGGGGGCAGGGGGTGTCAGGAACGGTCACCCATTGCTCAGGACATATCATGTCAGTAAATAATGGTCTCACCCAGCTCAGCTATGGTCCCTGTGGGATACTGGAGTGACAAGCAAAGAACAAACATCTCCCTCATGATAACCATGGTTCTGTATACTGCTTGCCATAGCTATCCTTAACCTTGAGAAATCCACCTTTGATCATGGACCTCATCATCTGCTCTCTAGGCAAAAGTCTCAGGTAGTAACCAATAGTCCACTGGTGAGCAGTCCTTCCTGTCTGCTTCCCACAATGTGCAGGATACCACCTACCACAGCGGCAGGTGATGTTTTCTGCCATTACCAAAGAAAAGCCAAAAATAGTAGAATATTCAATTAGCTTTTATAAATAATAAATAAGATCAGACTCAAATTTACACACAGTTGAGGACAACAAACAGGAATTTTCATTTTGAACACTGTGGAAAAAGAAAATAGTCTCCTAGAAGCATGCAGAGCTTAGATGCCTACATATATAAAGATTTAATAATGCATAGAGAACAGGATGCAAATTTCACTGGACTATGTTTAACTGTGCTTCTACACAGAAGTTAGAGCTGCTTTAGGGTTTGTTTGGGAGGGGTTGTGGGATTTGGAGGGTTTATCTTTAACTAATATCTTATTTCACACTAAGCCTAATAATTTTATGAATGCAAATTCCAACAGTTAATAATCGTTGGAATTTTCTGAATTGTCAGCAGAAAATCCCATTTACTAGGTTCATCCCAAAAGTGAAAGGACAGGATTCTCCCATTCCAGTAAATTGAAACTCTGACAACTATGTAAAGGCTTACTGCTTCCACAGTCCTAAACCAATGTCCACTACCCAGTACTAAAACAATAAAACTACGAAGTTTCCTTTTGTGGACATATGTAAAGAATAAACAGACCTTCCTAAAGGGATGAGGAAAGTATTTAACAAAGGTGGTCCAGAGACAAGCCAAAGCATCAGTGCCAAAGAAGAGCTTGATGAAGCCTGAAGAAGTTTGTTATGTCTAAGGATTAACACCTTTTTGAAGTCTGGATGAAAAAACCGGAGGCGGAAAGCTCAAAGTAACCAAAAGGTTAAAAAGTAACCAAACATTCTCCAGTCTTCTTTCTGATTACTGCATCAGAATACTTTTCAGAATTGCTCACACAGAACGCTGTTACAAGCTGTTTTACGCTCATGTTAAATTATCATGAAATGATATCTACATTGTCTGCTTGTCCTCTTACTCTTGCTACACGTCTGCTGTCAATAGAATTACATTCTGCCTCTCGCATTTCAAAGGGATACTCCTTCTAGCCTCCAGCGATCTACAGCTTAGAAGTTCCCTAAATTAGAGTGTTTATTTTGTTTATAGCATGATTTCACACGGCAAGTGATGCTTCATGCTTAGAAATAGCTAGCGATTTTGAAAGCATGGAAGTTACAATATATCATTAAGTGATACAAAGGAACTTTAAAGGTACTTCGGTTTTGGGCACACGTGCACTGATTGCAGGTACTCCAAACCATCCCCAAATAAGACACTATAGTATCTGCTCTACTTAAACTAAATTAAATCAAACCCTCCTCCCAACACCCCGAGCACCATTAAATCAGCATCTCAAGGGGTGAAAAAAGGAAAAAGAAAAAAAATTTAAAAGCTACATAGTGGCAGAGCAATCCATCACATCCCAGAAGTTACAGTCCAGGCTGTTTATTGATAGGCTTTCCACAGCACCTTAACATCATCTCAGTGGTGGGACACCGCGCCTTGCTGAGGAGGTTTGGGCTTGCACAGGACGGGACTGTCCCCAATGTGTCACCGACATCCGTCCGCCACAGGGGAAGGAGAGTACCGCGGAGAGCAGACACCACAGAATAGGGAAAGCAAGGCTTAGGAAAAAAAATCATGCAGTTTTGCTTCCAAAATTCGGGGAAACAAATCAGTGTCGCTTACACGGACTTGATTCCGAGTATTTACGGAGTCTGTAAAAGATTTCCTACGGTCAGAGGCAAAGCCAGTCTTAACCCTTTCAAATCTCCCATCCCATTGCATCAGCCGTCAAGACAGAGGCGGTAGGGGACACACAACACCCCGGTCCCAGGTGGGCGCGGGGCATTGGAGGTCTCGGACCGCCCGCGACCCCGGCCGAGCCCCGCCCGCGGCCAAGGGACC
>VXBC01012392.1:9010-32685 GCA_013399945.1 Ploceus nigricollis
ACGGAGGGCTCCGTGCTCAGCGGGGCTGACACCGACCGTGTGCCCGGGCAGGGACAGCCCTGTCCGCCTGGAGGGCTCGGGGGTGCCGGGGGACAGCGGTTCCTCCTGTTGTAAATGCCAATCACTTGTTTTAAAATTTATAAAAGTTTAATAACAATAAAATGGTTATAAAAATAGTAATACAATTAAAGTAATAAAAATGTTGACAATTAGAGTTAGGACAATTAACGAGACAATAAAAACAAAGGGTTANGTGGCACCTGCGGCGAGCCCCCAGAGCGCTTCATGGCCGGGCTGTGGGCGTGGGAGAGGGGCTGGGTGTGAATAAAATCCGCAGTGGCTTAAACCTCATGGGTAAATGGCTTGACAAGAAACTAAACACAATATAAGATAAAAATTTATCCGCACAAGACGTGGAGAGGGTGCAGTGAAAGGCCAGGGAGGGGCCGAGGGCACTGGTGCATCTCTGCTGTGAGGGGAGGCTGAGCTGGGGTTCTTCGACCCCAAGAAGAGAAGGATGGAAGGGCATTTTATCCGTGCACACACATTTTAATAATTTAGTTATTAAATGTATTAGTTACGGTGCCAAGAGGATGGAGCTAGGCTCCTCTTGATGGTGCCCAGCAGTGGCACAAGAGGAGCGGGCAGAAACTGATGCCCAGGAGTTCCACCTGGACATGAGGAAAAACTTCTTCCTTGTGCAGTGGAACAGATGCTCAGAGATGGTGTGGAGTCTCCTCCCTGGGGATATTCAGACCTGTCTAGACACAATCCTGCGCCCTGTGCTCTTGAAATTTGCCAGCAGAGTCCTGTGTTCGTGTGAGGTTGGTGGCATCACCAGAAATGGTTCATGGGATGCAAACCCAGCTGATACACCCTGAAAAGTTCAATGCAGCTGCCTCTGCACTGCCCAGCTCTCACACAAACGCTGTCTCATCATTTATTATCATTTCCTTCCCCTTTAAAAACCTTAAAAAAACTCATATCATGGCCCTGGGATTTCTCTCTAATAAAATGTTCTATTTTTATTGCTGAAATTTTTATTGCATTCTTTGTTACAAGTCACTAAACTCATATGGTGCTCCTGAGCACTTCACAATTCCTCTATCTCATCTCAGCCCTGTTTGTTGTTCCCTCCATAAAAAGGCTTTTTTTTTGTTGTTATTCAGGGAAAAATTCTGCACTTTCTGCTTTTCTCTTCAGTATCTCCCATTTGAGTTCAGCAATAATATTCTCCCTGCATCAGTGACAGAGCAAACCAATGATTAGCCAGCAAGCAAAACACTAATTTTTATTTTTTTTTAATCAGAATTAAAGTGGTTTAGAGAACCACATTTAAAAGACAAATAGCACTGTAATTTCCTTACCATCACGGGTGGAAAATTCCCAAACAATCATTATCTATACTGACCTGAATGGGCCTTTAGAGCAACAATCAATACCACATTTGCCAAACGAGCAGGAACATGCCCGTGATGATACATTAAACATTTCTGATGTACAATAATCACTTAAATGATTAAGTTATGATTCCATAACTTTTTCTGCATTGTCTCAGTGTAATACACATAATTGCAGGGTATTGTATCTGATAGTTTACCATAATAAAAAAGAAAAAAAGAAATATTTTTTTTTTTCAGGCTGGCCAACTGAAGAATTAAAAAATTATGAGCCCCTTCTCCAAACCCTAGGATTTTATTAAGAAATATTATGCTAAATATTTTTTAATTCTTTTGATATGCTAAAATATTTTTATTTCTGTTGTTTTTTTACTAAGTTGCTGGGGGTATATTTGAGTCACACTTTTAAGCTTGCTTCTGCACTCTTGACAGATAGATCTTATTTTTTAGTGGCTCCTGGGATTCTCCAAAAATTCACATGACCCAAGGAGCTGAGGTTTCTTTTAGGAAACCCTAAATTCAATAATAATCATAATAAAATGATAAGTAGTGAGGACTCTGGGAGTATTTTGGATGCTGTTGCAGCTCTTTATCACCCTAACCCTGCTAACAGCTCTGTCTGTGAGCACTGTAACTCCAGCAAGTGCTTTAAATCTAAATTCAACCCCCAGATTGGGCATTAACTCTAATTTAGACTCTGACTATAATTTACAGACATCACTATGCACCAGCTTTTTCTACAGGGCTGTAGTGAAGATGCTGAGGATTTTGGGTGAAGTTTTTTTTGAGATAAGTGACTTTTGTTAAGTTCCACCTCACCATCAGGATGTTTACTAAATGCTTTAAGAGAGGGTTTTAAATTCAACCTGCTAGAAAACACATTTAACACACAAATATTGATAATTATTACCACAAAAAGCTTAGTTTGAAGAGTCAATAATCTCGCTCCCAGCACAAGGTGTGTTCCCAAACTCAGACTTGGAGCACTGGAAGTTGTTTCCTGGAGGGGCTTCATCCCTGAATTCATCTCCAGTGGCTGGTTGGGAATAATTGCAAAGTTGTTCTTGGTTAACCATTGAGTAGTTTGGAGTCAGAGGATGTTAAATCACCTTTCCAGAAGAAAAATAAACAGAGGGACAGGAATGTAAAGCATATTAAAATGTAGCTCTATTTAGAATTTAATTTAGTGTTAATTTATTGTTAATTTAGTCTTCATCCTGGGTCATACTCGGGATGAGGAAAGCAGAGGATGGAGTGCTTGTTGTCTGATCACAGGTGCAGTTCTCAACACAAGGAGTTTGCAAACCAACCCCAGCCTCCTCCTGGTCAGTCATTCACTGAACAGATCATTGCTCTACCAAAAATACAACTCTACCTCCCCAAAATATGCCATTTGGCCAGTTTCTTATTTGACTTTTCTTCCCATTTACCTGCTCCTGCATCCACTTCCTGACTATCCTCAGGAGGAAAGCTGTGTGACTGGTGAGAAGATGAAATAAGAGGAACTAAGAGCAGCTCTGGTGACAAAATCTTCCCGTGTGAAATTCCAAAGCTCCTTTCCATCCCTCAGCTCCCTTCTCTCACCACACTGGTTGAGAAAAGAAGTTGTCAATGCCTAAGCAGCCAATGCACTCCCTCGTCCCCACCTACATCCTTGAATGAAGTGGAAAATTCAAAAATTCCCGATATTGCCGGGAGAAGAGGCACTAGATGGTGCTGTAACCTCCCCTTTTGCAGCTTTCTCCGGCAGAATTACTCAGCTGGGCTGCTCTGCGAGCTTTGGGACTTCCGTTTTTAGGGGATTCACTGCGAACAATGGAAAAGTTTGATCTACAACGTTATCCTTTTAAATGAGGAGGTTTGTGTTTCTGACACGTGCTGGTTTGACCAGGCTGTTTAAAAAAGGAGTCTGGATGGTCTAATTAAACTGGTAAAAGTTCTGTGCATTTGTGCCATTGATTTCTGCCCTGCCAATAAATTGGCTCATTATCCACCCAAACCTGCTATTCCAGGCAGAACCAAGCAGTCTCTCCAAGTATTCCAAAATAAAAAGTGACTCCCCACCTTTAGACAATTCATTAAACACTGACAGTAGAAAGCAGCTACAGGACAAAAAGAAAATCTGTACTTCAGACATGAAAAAAACCCAGTTACAAAATATACATGAAGCCACTTTCTTACCAATAGCCAGGCAGCCCTGCACTGGAGACACTTGTCATGTCCCCATGGCCATGGAAATTCCTGGCTTTTCAAGTGACCAGCTGGACTTGCTACTCCCTTTGTCACCACTTTGTTGCACAAATTAGGGAGATGTGTTACCTGCCAGTCCCCAGCAAACAGGGAAAAATTCCTTCTTGAGCTGTTGAAGCAGGCCAGCTGCTGAGCTGCCACCCTGCACACACCACGTTATCAGCTGTGCCATCCCAAACCCACCAGAGCTGCCCATGTCAATATCAAATGTGCTCTAAGAGGACACAAACCACGGAGCAAGGTGACTCCAAAAGCATAAAAGTCAGGGATGGGCAGAACTGTTCTAGAATAAGAGAGCCTGGGCAACTGCTGGGCAGTTACAGAGCAGCAGAGACCAGTTTATCCCAGGAAGCTGCAAGGCATCCCAGTGAGAACGGGGCATATTTACAATTCCTTTTCATATTTGCTGCCTGGGTCAGGCTGGTGACAAAGGAGCAGCTCTGAATATGCAGGAGGCCCCAGACAAAGGGCCCATTAGCCAAACATGGCCATTACTATGCAGAGAGACAAATTCTCCTGCCAGACAACCCTCGCCAAGCAACAAAACTATTTGGCAAGTGTGCAAAACCCATATTCCACACAAGTGACAGACAGCATGGCAGGGAAAGCAAATGGGGCTATAAACACAAATTTGGTTCAATAAAGGGAATGAAAAGTGAGGAGAAAACTCTGTAACACTTTCTGGAAGGGGACACCAAGGCAAAGGGACCCTTGAGGAATATTTCTGTAAATCCAGGGCTGCCAGACCCTGCTCCCAGATCACCTGAGATGTGTCTGTAGCTTTGAGGTGCAGGTTAGCACAGACCTCATGTACCCATTGCAAAGAAGATTGGCCAGATATAAGGGTTTGGTATTTCCTTTAACTTTTCTTTCACAAAATTTTTGGTCATTTTCATGTTAATGGGGTCCCAAAATTTTAACCAGCATAACAAGAATGATTCCAGTGAGTCTTACAAGCTGTAACACTGCTTTTTCCTTCTCCATTGTTCCTGCTGGGTCTGTCAGCAAGTTCAATGTATTTATAGCGCAATGTATATATAATTCTGGACATTATTTCCCATGAGGATCCAAGTAGTCCTGTCTGAAGAGGAGTTTATGCAGAGCTCACTGCAGTGATCCCTACTCACAGTGCAAACAGTGTTGGTTTTATCCCTGTGTATATTATTCCACAAACTGTTCCCATATATTATGTAAAATCATGTAAATGGGTGTACATACATTTAGGTAGAGGGAGCTTGCTCATAAATCTCACTTCAGTTTAAAATACAGAGCACTAAGTATGAGTTAGAAATACTGTTTTTCTTTCACTGTGGATTTAGAGCAGGCTCCTTCCATTATCCATGCAGGAAAACCACTCAGAACTCAGGGAGCTTGAGAAAAGGTAATACAGCCACATTTACAACAATATTGGCCTTAATCTTGGGAATCTATCCTGGAAGTTTGCCTGCACTTTGTCTTGGGGAGGAAGTCCAGTAACCTCTGCAGATGATGGCAATGAAAAGCTATCACTGAGTCAGGGAGGGAAAGAACACAGAAAGGCTTGGAAATCAAGACCTTTTTGGGTTTTTTCACATCATAATTTACTAAAATTTAGTAGAGACTGAGCACACTGTACTTGCAGGCTGCTTAGTTAGGGTTTCTCTATTTCTTGGGCTGAAAAATAACAATTGTTGACATCATTCCCCAACTCTTTTTAATAGTGGCACCGAGTATTGCATTATTCCAATCCAAAGGTGGGTGCACTCCAAAGATAGGGGAAAAAAAATACATGCTAAAACGTAATGGACAGAAACTGCATGTAATGGTCATAAACAGCAAAGCCTGCTGGATTTCTGCCTCAGGCAGCAGAGGAATGCACTCTCTACATGTGCTCTTAAGCTTTTGCAGTTCTCATTTTCATAGAAGCATAAAATGGTTCGGTTGGAAGGAACACTAAAAATCCTCTCATTCCACCCCCTGCCATGGGCAGGGACACCTTCCAGCAGCCCAGGTTTCTCCAAGCCCTGTCCAGCCTGGCCCTGATGTCACACACATTCCAGCCCTGCAGATCCATGACCTTCCCAGTCCCCTCTGTGGCCTTTCCCAGTAGCAGCTCCTGAATCTCCATGTCCTGCCTTCTAGAGGAACCCCTTCAGAGGTTTCCTCCCAAATTTGCCCTAAACCAGGACACTCCATCCCCTTGGAACAGCCCAATCCCTTTGGGAGCTCAAGAAAGCCTTGGAAGTGTTCAGATTCCTCAGCTCCCCCACGTTTCAAATCCTTCCAGCTGCCAGTTTTGTGTCTGCTGGAAGGAAAAAAGGATCTTGCTGTGAGGGAATCTCTGTCAGATCGCCTCTCTCAGGTACAACACTACTCACAGGGTTGTATTTTCTCTTTACCAGCATAACCAGCACATCAAGAGGATTCCCCTACCTGAGAGAACGTCCCAGTGAAACTGTGAACTCACTAACAGCTTGAAAGGGCTTTGGAAAAAGCAACAGTGAGAACCTCCGCTGGGAATGGCAGGGAAATGCACGTTCAGAAACATGGAAATTCTCACTCTGCACAAGATGTTTCGGGTATTTGATTTCCAGTGCCTTCAGAGGACTACCTGAATATTTAACTGGCATCAAATCAGCTCTCAACAGAGAGTTTGCTTGTGCCTGTGCATTCTGAAAGGTAAAAAATAACTCAGTAATCAGATTTTAAGCTGTTATCTAATTGCAGAGAAGGTAGCACTGCAGAAAAACCTCAGCAATTCAGTCCTTAAGAGTTCTCACACCAAATTTTCACTTTGTTTAAGGGCAGATGTGCACGGATTCCAGAAGGAAACAGATGTTTTCATCCCATCTGAGCTCCTTCATGGGGGTAATTGCCTGTAAATAGTGAGGTTATTAAGCTATTAGTTGAATATCACTACCCACCAAGCATGAAAAATCCATCAAAGCAGAAGTTCTACTACAGAAGTCACACTTAAAGTTCATTTCCTCCAATGGCTGAGTGTTTAAGGAGATTTTCAGCAATAGATCATATTTTGTGGGCCATTCACCCAACAGGTGATTTCCTGCAATGGTCTGAATCACTGGAAGCTCTCCCTTTTACAACACTAATACTGCCCAAAACTTTGTCATTGATTTCACACCTCACAAGTTTTAAGATCCTAAAGAAGCCAAAAAACTATTCCACAAGGAGCTGACCTTCATTTAATGACCTGCCATGATCAGTGGAAATAAGAACAGTAACAACCAAACTGAGATGTAGATTTTACCCCCTTTTCATTCATTCTATTCCATATCATTCAAATATTGTAGGTTCTTACAGGGTTTAAATATATAGATTGTCTAAATATGTATTATACAGCCAGGCATGTTTTCTTCAGAGTGTTTTTTAAATAATGGATATTGTACATGTAATTTTTTTGGCATTTAGTTACACTAGAATGGAGACCAATTTGTTTGGCCTTTGCCTAAATTTCTGAAAATTCAATCAGTCGATTAGTCTTTTATTACTAATATGGACATACAAACAATTTACTAATGGTTCTAGAAGATCGTGGCTGGATGGAAAATTGAATGTATTCTCTCATTTTAAATCTCCTATTGTTTTGTTGCAGAATCTCACCACCCATTCCGTGTTAGGGAAGGCAAATCCAAGGCACAAAAGGTGTGAGAATTCATTTCCAAAGCCAGGTAAAATGTCATTCCATTGTTCTTTTGTAAATCATCCCCCCAGCACCTGTAGCATGAGGAAATGAAAAATGGGACAGACTATTAAGCTAAATGGCCTTTTGGAAAGCCTGAGTGAAAGCTTTACAAATGATGTATTGTGAGAGGGCAGCTCAGTGTTTTCTGTGGTTTCTTTATGGGTTGTTCTTCCCCCAGATAAGCTGGGATTGAAATGAGAAGAGGCCTGACCAGACATGTTTTCACTGCCTCCATCATTAGGGCCTGACACTCCACTGGAAAAAGACCAACCATTTTCTCAAATGCAAAATGCAGTAATTCCCTTTTAATGCCCTATTTACTGGGAGCTGGAGAAGGAGCCTGGTGTGCCCTGAGTGCCTCTCCTTGTGCAGGCAGAGGGACCAGGATGGACTCCTGACCTTGCCCCATCCCAGAGACCTTTACAGCTCACAAGGAGAAGGCACTTCCTGCAGAAGTGACAGGTAAATGGGATTTTAACCCTGCCATCCAGGAATGCTGCTCCAGGAAGTTGGGCATAACTCACAGGTTTCCCTGCTGGAAACTCTTCGAGGGTGCTGTGGCTGATTTACTCCAAATCCAGTGCTTCGTGCCCTGAGAGCCACTGGGGCAGCTGGTGTGAGCACAAATGGTTCAGTGGTTTCCTACTGCATCCCCCCTCTTGCTCTTTCCAACCATTGGGAACAGTTTTGCAACGTCTCTCAATAAAGCTTCTAAATGCAGTGGATTCAGGGATATTGTTAAAGATGAGTTTCTTTCATTTTCAAACCCATGAGATCTCCTTCCGTCTTCTTAGAATGGGTCGGAAAGGGACAAATTGTACATGGAACAGCTTTGCTGATCTTAAGGCATCTGGGAGCTAATTTCCAGGGGAAATTCCAGCTGGCAACTGCTGTAGGAGTCTGTGTTCAGCCATACAGGTGGGTTGAAAACAAGATGAAAATGGCAGTCCAATGCTGTTTAAATTCAGCCAAAAGAATGCAGTTCTGGGTGCCATAATTAATTCAGTGTATTCTCTCTCACACCCTGGCACTTGCTGGGAGCTGAGCAAACCCCACATGGAACAAACCTGCACTTCCCTGGGAGTGGCAGAAGTCAGGTCCAGCCAGGAAAACTGCAGCACCCTGCTGGAATTGTGTTATCCCTGAGATGCCCTGGCTGTCAGGAGCACCCAGGGAACACTGCAGAGCTCCCTCCTGACTGAAGGGGAGGTTTGGCTAATCACAAAAAAACTAAGGGATGCTGCCATTCACTGCAGACATTCATTCTGATCATTGCAGAGCTTTCCCAGAGCTGCTCTCCAGAGCTACAGGGAAAATCCTTCCCCTGGGGTGCAGCCCTGTCCCTGTCACAGCTCCAGCTCCAGCCCGGAGGAGGCACTGGGGTCAGGGCTGCAGAGGCAGGACTGGCCAGTGTGCTTTTTCTTCAGAGATCGTTTTACTTCTTTAATTCTAATGCTAATTTAATTGTAATCCTTTACTGTGAGGGTGGGGAGGCACCAGAGCAGGTGTGGCTGCCCCTGGGTCCCTGGAGGTGTCCAAGGCCAGGCTGGACAGGGCTGGGAGCACCTGGGACACTGGAATGTCCCAGTCCCAGGGAGCTGGAATGAGATGATCTCTAAGCTCCCTTCACACCCAAACCATCCCATGGTTCCATGAGATCCCTGCCCAGGCTGAAGGGACAGCCTGACCTGGATTTACCAAACATTCCACGTGCAAAGCCCAGTGCTTGGGAAGGAATAATCCCTTCCAGACCTCAGGCTGGGGCTGACCAGGGGGAAAGTCCCTGCCTGAGGATGCCCTGGGCAAAATTTTATCCTTGGACCGACTGAGTCACCTGAATAAAAAGGATTCAGCCTAAGAACTGTCTGGATCTCCTGAAGCAGAATCAAAAGCAAAGAATCTATTCCATTGACAAAATAATTAAACCATTAATAACTGCATGCATATAACTTTGGGGACTGAATGATATCAATTAAATTCAATTAACATCTGCACAATGCTTTGAGGACATAAAATGTCATGTAACTCCAAAGAAATTTTAGAATTAATCCTATTAATCCTGTTTTTAGGATTTATTAATCCTAAAATAGTTTCTGCTGCATTAGCACACTGCTAAATGTGGAATTCACTAGAAGCAAAGGCAGGGGTGCTCCAGAGATTTAGGGAGGTTGGTAATCCCTTTGTATGAAAAAGTGAGGGTTTTTTACCTGAAATCAAGTTCCAGCTGAAACTGGCAGTTACAGGTGAATCAATATTGATGCCATTTAAAAATAACCATATTCCTTGTATAGCTATTGATTCTAGCAGGAGTGACTAAAGGAAGGATATACATAAATATACCAAAAAAAAAGAGAAAAGTTAGATATTAATGTCATCTTTTATCATTGGAGGCACTAACATGGCTGGAAAGTATTGATTACCTTAAAAGCCCCTCATAACTAAAGAACTATTGACTTAATATTTTCTCTAATCCTCCATGAAATTTTACAGTAAGTCCTGATGTATTTTCTGTTAAGAGTTTTAGGGCTCAACTATATCATGTACTTATCTGGAGTGTCAGCCCTGGGGCTTACACTGCAGCTGATGAGAGCTCTGCTAAAGGTGAGGAATAACTCCCAAGATTTAAGTCTGGTTTCAGGGATTTTGGAAATAGATACATCTGCTAATGTCTATTATTCTATAGCTTTTTGTCTTTTAAATATCTTTATCATTAGGGGATAATCTAATATACATTTTTTCAGTGGAAACAAGGGTTCTGCTCATAATTACTCAACTACAGCTGTACTGAAAATTCCCTCAGTATTGGATAAGTGTCTCAACAGCCTTTTTTATTGCTTCCTATTTTCCTGGCACACTCACAGCCTGGCTTCCTAAAGCTCCAAAGAGTGACACTTACCCAAGTTAAATTAGGGACTAGTGAATGGAAACGTCCCCAAACACCTGAATCCTTCAATCCCTCAAAGGGAGTGGATCCTCTGCTTCCACCCCTGCCAGGAACACCTCCAGGGTTCACCTCTCACTGTTCCAGGCTGCCACAAGTCCCATCCAGCCTGGCCTTGGGCACTGCCAGGGATCCAGGGGCAGCCCCAGCTGCTCTGGGCACCCTGTGCCAGGGCTCAGCATCCTCCCAGGGAAGGATTTCCTCCATATATCCAATGGAACTCCACCCTCCTTCAGCTTACAGCCATTCCCCTGGTCCTGTCTGGCTCCTGGCCCCTCAGATCCTGCATTGCCACGGGGCAAACAGGGAGCTTTTCACTTTAATTCACATTTGGTTTGAGTTCAAACCCAACAGCTGGCAGGTTTCCAGCCCCCATGGATGCAACCACCTTTGCATTGTGGTTCTACTGCCCCGGCTCTAATATCCCATTCCTACCCATCCCACACTGTCCAGACCTCCACCCCTACAAACCTCACCTCCCCAAAGTGCCAATGCACAGAAAAGCTTTGCCTCAGCCATTCTCCTGAGCCAAATTCTATCCATTTCAAGCCTGTTTACACAAATACCTTCCAGATCTTGCTACCAAACACCAGAACAGCAAGAATATCTCTGCTTTTTCCAAAAAGATTAAAGATTTTTAGATAAGAACTGGTTACAGAAACAATATTAAAAGAGAAGTGCAGTTCTAGAGCGCCCTGTGGCTGACATCCTTCCCATCCCCTGGGCAGCATCACTGGCTTAACTCCTATTTTCCAACACCTCTTTGTAGAGTGAAGGGGATACATAATGGGATCCATCAAAGAACAGACTTTTTTCCCTTGCCTCCAGTAAAACCAAGGACTTCTCTTGGTCCCATGAGTCACATCTAATCCTTGTGATTGGTTTTGGCTCAGTCCTGTAATCACTTATTTATGGCACTCTCTCTATCACAGGAGCAGCCTCATTAAAACAAATGGGGCAGTTTTTCATCTGCTCCTTCAGGGCCAGGGCCCCTCAAAGCCATTTAAGCCCCCAAGTCCTCCTTTAAGCTGGGCCTTCCCCTGGGTCCCCAGGCCTTGGGCAGGCTCAGCATCATCCCCATCCCAGGCTGAGGAGGGAGCTCAGCCCCTCACTCCCACCCAGGGCAGCTGGCCCTACAGCTCTGTCCTCAGAGGAGGCAGAGCACAGCACTAATTATTTTAATGATTGGAAATGAACTGTGAATTTCTTAAGAGCCATTGAAGCAAAACACTTTGAGCCAATCTCCCCACATTAATACCAGAGTGCTGGAGATTGCTCATGTCTTTGAGATGATGAAGCACATCTGCTAGATTTCCCCAGCTAATAGTAGGCCACGTGTTAAAACATCAAACTTTCCCTCACATCCTTCTGATGAAATAAAGGAAAAGGACAAAGAAAGAAACCCCACACAGCACCTTCCACTGGAGCCGTGCTGAGCTGGAGTGCTTGTGTCCATCAGGGCATCCCCAGGGACACCTGGCAGGGAATGGCAGGGCCACCCTGCTCCTCTGGCAGCACCCACCTGGCACTGGGACCCCCGGGTGGCTCGGGATGATCTGTGGGATGTGGGATGCTCTGTGGGATGCTCTGAGGGATGCAGGAATGCTCTGAGGGATGCAGGATTGTCTGTGGGATGCAGGATGCTCTAAAGGATGCAGAAATGCTCTGAGGGATGCAGGATGCTCTGAGGGATGCAGGATGCTCTGAGGGATGCAGGAATGCTCTCAGGGATGCAGGATGCTCTGAGGGATGCAGGATGCTTTGCTGCACAGGGCCTGCATGCATGGCTGGCTCTGCAGTGTGACATCTCCAGACCAGCAGTTATTCCTCTATCCCTGTTTGCTTATTCCTGCTCTAACTGTGCTGCTCATTGCTGATTTGCTTTTTCTTTGTATATCCAAGGAAATGCAAATATGGGATTTAATCAGGAGGATGAGCCACGCCAGCCAGTGTTTGCCAAACAGTTTAGTGAGCGTGAGCACCTCCATTAGAGACAGAAGTTGCAGCAGCTTTAACAGACAATATTCAGGCAGCTCTGAGCACCCAAGCAGAAAGAAATCACCTAAAATTCATTTTTTAAAACGCTGCCTGAGCTTGAGTCCCTTAAAAATAAAAACGGCATTACTAATTCAGGGAAGTTTTCATTCAGTCCCAAATGCTGGCGTGCAAGTGTGGTACACACAGCCAGGGAACAGCCCTCAGCCCTGGGCTCGGGTCAGAGCTGTCTCCAGAGTGCCCTGGGAGAGCAGCCTGGACACGGAGAGCTCATCCAGCCTCTCCTGGAGGGGCAGAGCCATCCAGTGCCATTAACTGCTCCTGCTCTGTGTGGAGGCAGCATAATGTGCATCAGATTGCAAATGGAGCTGAGATTAAACACAGCTCTTAATGGCTCTGCAAACACATCTGGGAAAAAACATCAGAGCATTCACCACTAAATTAACTCCTCATTTTTGCCAATATGGCCCTGTTTGCATTCCTGGCCTCTGCAGATGCCTTCCCTCAGCTCAGGCAGGGCTGGAGTTCCTTACTTCAGGAATAAACACTCATTTTTGCTGTCAGGCATAAAATGGAGCAGAAGGATTTCCACAGTGCTCAGCCTGGTGCTCCTGATCATGAGTGATGCCAACCAGAGCCTTCCACCTCAGAGCCTGAGGTGCACACACCACAGCCCAGCTCCAGGCCAGCAATTAGCAAAGAGCTCAAGGAACCCGGTCTTTTTTCTTCCCTGCTCCAGGAATCCTTTGAGGAGGTTGTCTTCCTCAAAGACACTCATTATTGGAAAGGATTTAGCCCATTTCATTTCACAGGCTGGGCTGGAAAAGGCCACAGAAGCTGAAATTCCAGACTCAATGCCATCAGTTTAGTAACTGGTTTGGAACAGGTTCCCAGAGCAGCTGGGGCTGCCCCTGCATCCCTGGAAGTGTCCAAGGCCAGGTCAGATGGAACTTGGAGCAGCCTGGGACAGTGGAAGGTGTCCCTGCCATGGCAGAGGGGGGATGGGATGAGTTGTAATGTCCCTCTCAACTCCAACCACTCTCTGATTCTGTGAGAAGTGACACCACACTCTTTCTCCTCCCTGACTACACATCTGCTCAAACTCTTCTGGAGATAATATCCAAAAGGAAAAAGGAAAAAGATAAAAGGAAAAATCAGACACAATGCCATTTCCTCACTGTTAATATTCCCTTTCCAGGCCATCCACCAGCACCCAGCCCTGTCCCACAGTGGCCATGCAGGACCTGTCCCTGTGAGCACCCAGAGCCCTGTGCAGTGACAGCAGCAGAATAATTCACTTTTTACAAGGTGCTGCCTGCCGTGTAGCCAGGGCCAGTTGTACAAACCTGCCCTTTTCAGCAGAACCCTCAGAGGGGTCATTGTCCTGCTGCTGCCCTGTGCTGGGACACCAGCACCAGAACTCTGCCCCTTCAGCCACGTTCTCAGCTTTGAAGCACTGAATAATTTAACAGCACAGCTCTGTGGCTGCAGTATTGCTCAGCCCACATCACTTTGATGGCTCTTATTCCTTCAATTTAGCTGGGCCCTCTGCACATGCCCCTGGCTGATCCCAGAACACCGAGTCCTCCAGCCTGTCTCCAGCCCTGTCCCAGCATCCCAGCCTTGTCTCTTTGATGGAAATAATCATATTTCATAGTCACTGCTACATCCCTGCCTCCTCTGGGCTGCTGAGCCTCCAGCTGACCCCTGCAGTGCCTTGGCTTAGGCAGCCAAAAACCCCAGGGTTTGGAACAGAAGTGCAATACTTTCTCCATGGAAATATTGCTGGGAGAGCAGCTCATTCCCTGGCCTTGCCCATCGCTCCCAGGGTGAGCTGAGAAACCAAACCCAGGATGAATTCTCTCCAGTAATTTTCCTCTTGCCCATTACCTCGTGCTCAGCACACCAGAAGTGCACATTTCTGCATGGCTCGGAGATAAAGAATTGTTTAGATGTTTATTAAACAACAGAGTTGAATGAAATCTGTCCCATTATGTTGTCTGGAGGATGGAAGTTAATTGGAAGACAGAATGATTTACTCCAGTTTGAAATACCAAGTGGGGTTTGGAGTAAGTTAATGACAACGAGGATCAGAATGAGAGTGTGGAAAATGGAAATTTTATTTTAATTCCTACTGAAGTACTTTTGTAAATGAGTGTGCTCTCGCCTCACTGTGAGAGGCCCCTCCCAGCTTCCACATTTAAATGTTATCCCAGGGTTGAACACCATCACTGGACACTGTACAGCAACTTAATTTTCTAAATAAAACACCAGAGAGGAGCCAGAGTGGCAGCTGGGGGGAATCTCCTGGACACAGAAGATCCAGAAAAACAAGTGCTGGGAAGCTGAGGAGCAGGGACACCCCACCCCTCACTGTGCTCCCCAAAGCACTCCTGCAATCATTTGGATCCTGTCAATCCAAAATGTCACCACTGTCGTTTGGGAAAAGCCAGTGTGGCATTTCCAGACTGTTTCTACCTCTGCCTGTTGTGCCTGTGCTAATTTCTGCTGCTGAGGGGTTTTTTTTGGGTAGAAGAGGCACATCTGCAGCAAATGCCAAGCATTTATTCCCTAGAATAAAGACAAATAATAGGAAGGGCTCCAAATGCTCCCAGCAGCAGTGGAATGACTGCACAACAGAGAAGATCTCACAGAGCTCAAGTGGGATTTATACTGCACAGGCAGAGATGGGAACGGGGCCATTAACAGGAGAGCTGCAGTCAGGGGAGGGGGGGAAATGGGGCTTTTCCCACCAAAATGCTTTGGAGGGGATTGCCAAGAGCCTGGAATGCCAAGGCCAGGCACCAGCAGATGTGTGGGGGCACCTCCAGGGCCTGGCACTCCTGGAAGGGCAGAGGCTCCCAGAAACTGAGTGTTAGGAAAAGAGATGCTGTTCATTTTCAGTGTCCTAAGAGTATTTCCTGCAGTGGAGATGGAGGGCAACAACAAGAGAAGGAAAACAGTTCCAGGGAGCTGCTCCTGTGCTGTCCCTCCTGTGTCACTCCACACCTCACCGGGGTGGATGCTCCACTCACCTTGTCCTGCCTCCAAGGACCCCAAAGGCCACACCTGTGCTACTCCCATTCCTCTCTGAGGGCACACAACTCCCTCAGCTCTCCTGACTTCCGACTTACTCTCAACCAGGATTAAACTGAATTTTGTGCAAAGACATTTTTGTTACTATGGAGGGATAGTCAAATTCCCCCATCACATCATGCCAGGAAATCCAATGGTTTCCTCAGCAACTTTCCATCCTCCTCCTCTCCCTTGGGAGAATCAAACTCCTCCCTCCCTCCTCTTGCCTCCTCCTCCTCCTCCTCCTCTTCCATGAAAGACAAGGCACCAGCTGGCATTAAGAAAAAAACCCACATTTTCTTCTCTCCTCCTCCCCACCAAAACATTTATAAGTTTCAGTTTTACTTGTGTTTTCCACCACCAGTTTGGAGCAGCTTCTGGCTTGCCCTGAGCGTGTCACCTGCCCCAGGAGCTGGGGACAGTCCCACGAGCCACTGATCTCTGATGGCACAGAACTTAATCCCACTGGCACAGGCTGACCACATCCTCTTAGAATTTCATTACAACCTTTTTTCCCCCCCTTTCATTTCTTTTTACATCTCTCAATCCCTGCCTTGAGCAGTTGTTTGTTGTTTATTTAAACATCTCCTGCCATTGTCTAACATTCCCTTCCAGCCCTCCTCAAACATTTGGCTTCTCCTGCCCTTCCTTAGCTTCAACCAGCCCAGGACCAAATCCCCCTGCAGTCCTTTCACTTTAACACCTGCTTTGGTTACTCCAGTTGCTCTTCCATAAAGTATTTCCAAACAAGCTTGTAGCTCCAATATTTTGCTCCATTAACAAACCTGGAGCTCCCACAGAGCTCTTCTGGAGGCATCTGAGTTCAGCACAGGTTTAAAGATCACCTTTCCAGAAGCACCAGCTCTTACACCACTGGAAATTAAAACTATTAACATGGTTTGGATTATTTTGTCTGCAGGCAAAAAGCAGATTGCTGTTGCAAGGGAATTATTCCTGAGAAATTGCTCTCTGCTTGTTCCTTCACAAGGACAAAGTTATAAAAAATTATGCAATGCCATAAGCTTAAAATATGTGGAAAAGGGAAAAATAACAAGTCTGCAACATTTGCAAGTGAAAAAATACCATGCAATTCAAATTCCTCTGGAATTTACAAAACAGAGGAGTTGTCAAGTGTCAGTCCAAGTTTCTCCTGACAGCGTGTGTTTGTCACCCCCCCAAACCTCCCCCAAATTCCCAGCTCACACAGCAGTGGGAGCTCAGTGAGAATCCCTCTCCAGCAAAGCCAGCTCCCTCCTGGAGTGTCCAAAAGTGGGGAGGTCCCCTCCAGCTAAAGCTCATCCAGTCCCACACCCTGACACCTTCCACCATCCCAGGCTGTTCCAGGTCTCATCCAGCCTGGCCCTGGACAGCCCAGGGATGGGGCAGCCACAGCTTCTGTGGGCACCCTACTTCATAGTTCCTTTTGCACATCAAATATCTCCTGTTTTCCTGATTTTCCTAACTGTCCAACACCAACCAGCAAAGACACCCAACTCTCTGGCCATCACCTTTGGAAGGCTCTGCCCCTCTCCAGACACCATCTTCTGCTTCAGCACAGGGGGGTTGAGGTGAGCTGGGTGACAGTGGCAGAGGACAGAGAGCTGGAGATACCTGAGGAACTGAGGGAGATGCAGGGCACAAAGAGCTGGCTGCTCCAGAAGAGCCCTGTGCAAGGGTGGAGATGCTGGGCAATGCCTGGTGGAGTCCTGGGGCTTGAGGGGAAATTGCTGGAGGGGGGTTCCTTGTTCCCTGCATCGATGTATTGACCTAGATTCCTGTCAATTCCTGGATTTATCCCCAGGAAAAGATACTGCACTGCCTTTTCTGAACACACACTGGAGAAAAGGTGCTTTACATGTCAAGCAGGCCCCTTTTCAATTAGAGCCCTTTGAATACAGTTTAGCAGCAGATATATGAAATAAACAGTGATGCAGCCACAAAGCTCATCCATCCACTCCTGATTAGTTCCACAATACCTCCCATCCGTGCACCTCTTCAGGTGGAATGTTCTGCCTTTCCCTGCCTCCTGAATTCCGTTTATTTGAAGAAATATTGAGCGAGACAGCAGGATGCAGCAGGACGTTTGTCACACATCGATTGGGATTTGCATGGCAGGGCTGTTTGTGTGCAGCCTGTTCCTCCCCAGCCTTAACCACGGCGTGAATTCCTGGGAAATTTATGGCCCTGTTCCTCCCAACGTGCTCTGATCAGTCCCTCAGCCCCTGACAGGTCTCAGTTGCAAACACTGGGTTGTTCAGCACAAAACAAAAGGGCAGCGCTGCCCTGATCAATACGGACTCGTGGGAAGCTGCCAAGGGATGTTTGTCTCCCAGCCTGGGAATTACAGCAGAGGTTCTGCCTCTGGAGAGGCTGTGGAGCCAGGAATGCCCAGGGCACCCATCCCTGCACCCATCCTGCCTGTGAGGGTTTGAATCCATGAAATCTCCCTCAGAATTCCAATCCCAGTACCTGTTATATCAAAGGATCCACATCCACTTGAGCCACCCAAAAGAGAGAGGGATATTCAAATATCTCCTTCACATGCTGCATTTTACAGACATTTTTTCTCTCATTATTCCCCTCATTTTACCTGTAATTAAGAGGCAAAAATCCTTAAGGTTTTGTTTTCCCAGTCCCTGATTTTCAGACAATGAGAATGAGATTCCCAAGATGGGAGCAGAGCAACTGCCAAGAGCCCCTTGACCAGTTCCTATCATCCTGCTCAGCCATTTATATGGGAATGGAAGCATTCCATTTATATGGGAATTCCAGCTGGAGATATGGGAATGGAAACAGAATTCCAGCCANGGCCGAATATGTGGGAATGGAAACAAAATCCCAGCCATAGATGTGGGAATGGAAACAGAATTCCAGCTGGATATGTGGGAATGGAAACAGAATTCCAGCCATAGATGTGGGAATGGAAACAGAATTCCAGCCATAGATATGGGAATGGAAGCAGAATTCCAGCTGTAGATATGGGAATGGAAGCAGAATTCCAGCTGTAGATATGGGAATGGAAGCATTCCATTTATATGGGAATGGAAGCACAATTCCAGCCACAGATATGGGAATGGAAGCAGAATTCCAGCCGTAGAGGGAATTTCAGCACAGCACAGGCTGGCTCATGGATTACCAGGAATGGGTTTGATACAGGCAGCACTTGAAGCCCCCAAAGCTTCCAGCTGCTGAGGGGCACTGGAAGAAGCAGGTCCCAAAATCCGTGCCATAAGTGCCAGGACCACGTCATTAATAGGAACAATCATTAATTACACAGGACTTGACTTTCCAAAGGTCCAGGAGGTAACAGAGCCCTGGTTTGTGTGAATCCTCATCCCTGGTGCCATAAAAATCTCGTGGTTTTGACACAGCCAGTGGGGCTGTCCTTGGGATAAGGCAAAACCATCTGAGGAACAGATGGAGCAGGGCAGCTCCTGACCAAAAATAGACATTCCTTTAAAAATAGATGAAAGCAACATTTAATTTAGTTGAAAGGTAGAAATGAACCATTAAGAAATCCAGGCTCGTCTAAATACCTGCTTGTCATGTATATTTAATTGTTTTCATTTCCATTTGGATTGTGCTCTGCACTCACACAGTGGCCACAGCTTGTCCTCAAGTGTCTGAGCATGGAGAGGATTCTGAAAGGGAGAAGGATGAGGAGATTTCTGGGCAAAAATACATGCCAAACCCACCCAAAAGGCTGCTATGAAGAATGATTAGTCAGTCCTTGATAAAGAGATGCAAAAGCAGGGGTAAGTAGCAGGACAAACCCCCATTACAAATACATCAGCCATAAAAACTGCTGCTGGCAGAACAAATCACCATTTTCCTTCCTTTTCTTCAAACCAGGACAAACCAGTGGAAAGTATTGCTCCAAACCACTTCACTAATATCAGATCAGCTGCAAAAGATATTTTAGAAGCAGCTAATTACCAAACCTCTGATCAATGTGCAATGGGATGAAGGTTGTACTTCCTGCAGGTTCTAGACCTCAGCTCCAAAGAAGTTCTTCAGAGTCCTTGAAAAATTCATTTTCTTCACAACTCTCCTCATTATTTATTAATGGCTGTTATTCTGAATTCTGGATCACCATCATTTCCTCAAGCAGGAGCATAACTTTTCCTTCTCTTATCAAAACAGAGTCAGGAACTCCAGTACCTGCCCCCAGGGTTTGAGTGTTCCCCCTTTTCTCCCCTCATATCCAGAATTTACATGGATCCAGCAGGAATTTATGTGAGACCCTCAAAGTCTTCAATGTTTTCTTTTTAGAAATTCCTGCCAAGGGTGTTTGGTTTCAGCTGAGACAATGAAATTCACAGGGATCACGACCTGGCAGTAGCTGGCCATGCAGAGAAGGTGTTTGGTCTGTACATGTGGCACTTTAACCACCAGGACTTTTATTCTGCACATCCACAATTCCAGAAGGATTCTGTTCCCGTGGTCCCAGGGCTGGTCAAGGATCTGACTGGAACTCCCTGATCTTCCCAGCAGCTGTGGCCAGAGCTCCTCTGGCAGCTTTGCCATCAGAGCTGTGTCAATTAGGGGCATGGAATTTCATCCCAGTGGGATGAATTTCCTTATGGAAACGAGTTATTACACGGAGGTTCAGCTAATGTGAGCATAAAAAAATTATCTCTTTCCTCAGAGAGAGGACAGATGGTTCTCCCTCCTTGTGAAGGGTTGGTTTTTCAACACAAGCTGCCTCTCCAGTGGAGAGGAGGAGGGGATCATCTCTTAATTACTGCTCCACTGGCTGAAAGCACATTCTTGGAGCAGAAGGTATTAGATGGAGTTTTCTTACACCAAAGTCAGACATAAAAAAGAAATGACAGAACTGTTTTGGTTAACGGGAGGAAAATTTATATTAAAAAACCCCGCTGGAACTGCATGATTCTCCCCCACTTTACACAGAACAACCTGAATCAAGGCCAGAGTCTGCTTTATTAGGAGGTGAAACACAAACACCCAAAGAATTAAGTGACAATTCCTTCATGTTCCTGAGTTATGGATTAGAAAAATCGTCTCAGCAGCACTGATCAATGGGAACTTCAAAGAGAAACACAGCCCATCCATTACAGT
Source organism: Ploceus nigricollis (assembly GCA_013399945.1). Taxonomy (NCBI): domain Eukaryota; kingdom Metazoa; phylum Chordata; class Aves; order Passeriformes; family Ploceidae; genus Ploceus; species Ploceus nigricollis. The sequence goes on from VXBC01012392.1 coordinate 29,436, forward strand.
TCCTCCCAATTACATCCTTCTGCTGAGAACTGCATCTTATGTTCCTTCCAGGCTTCCAAAAAAGAGGGAGCAGGATTTTAAAAAACAGCTTCTAAGCGAGTTTTACCTTTTTATTGAATTTAAACACCACAGGACTGGTTAAATTGGGAGTAAATTCCACACCTCTGAAATGGAAGCACCATTTTCAAACCAAAACCAGAAACATCTCAAAGCTATTGGTTTTTCTCATTATTTTCTTTCCTTTTTGTCAAGACTTCTTCAACAAATTTTGTCTAAATCCACAAATCATTTTGAGTAAGCTGAAAATAATTTACCTGGTTTGGTTGGGTGAGCTGTGGGTTTTCATCAGGTTATTTCAACCTACTGAGCTCTCTGAGTTTTGGAGAGGAGTTTGGGATTGTTCCCTCCTCTTCTCCTGGAAACCACAGGGAAATGTGACTCCATCCTTCTCCCTCCATCAGCCAAAGGATTCATTAAGGTGGAGAATCCCACCTGAAGCCAGGAAAGCCCTGGAAAACAGGAAAAACAGCAGCAGCATCTCCTGAGTGTTGGTACTTTTCTATGGTGGTTGTTTTTAACCTCCAGCCCATCGAGTGCCCAGCAGCTCCCATCATTCCCAAATGTCCTGTTGGAGATGAGCCTGTTCTGGATGGGAATTCCCACCTGCTCCAAGCCTGCCACACGTTCCCTGTTCAGGGAGGAGCTCTCTGAGCCCTTCAGAGGGTTGAGGAGCAGTTCTGCTCACAAAACAGTGAATGACCCCGTGCTTTTCCTTCAGCATCGGCTGATCCTGGACACCAAGGTGTGACCAGCAGCATTTCCTTTCTGCCAGCCTCTGGAATTCACCAGGGCTGCTGCACAGCCCCCTTGGTGACCAGGCTGCTTTACCTACCAGCAGCTCCCAATTAACTGATGTGATCTTTAAAGATCATTAACCAGTCCTCACCCTCGCTGCAGTGTACCCATGGAATCACCCCCTGGTTATCCAGAATTAGCCAGGCCTTTGTTGGGTTTGCAGGGCACAGATAACAATGGATTCCATTCAGGAACTCATGTACCAATTATCTCTGAAATTAGGCTGCACACAGGGGACTGCTGAGCTGCTGTGGAGAAATTATAATTTTTTCTCCACTCCCACTCCTGCCTCCTCCCAGCCCACCTCAGACCTCCCACGTCATCATTTATTTCTGCTGTAATTTGTTGTTCCACAGCCCCAGGACCCACAGAGCTCCAGCCCCCAGAGAAGGTAATTCTGTAATTCTGGAGCTCTGCTCTCAGTGCCAGCTGTCTGCACTGGGGTTTGTCCACACCAGGTACCAAAGCCAGGGCTGCTGCCACACCTGGGGGCTGTGGGGGAAGGCAGAGCCAGCACAGCTCTGCAGCAGCCTCAGGGCTTCAGCTGCAGCCACAGAGGCACAGAACCCCTCAGGCTGGAAAAGCCCTCCAAGATCGTCCAAGCTTCACCCAAATACCCCCTGCCCACTAAACCATATCAAAAAGTGCCTCATGCCTTGTTTTTTGAGCACAAAACCCCCAGGTGGACTCAGTTTGTCCTGAGGGGATGCAGTAGCCTCCACACCACACCCAATTCCTCAACCTCTCACAAATTTCTAAGCACAAACCTTTGAGTAAAAGGGGACTTGAGTAAAAACTCTTTGTAGAGGTAAAAGGAGGAGATTCCTTTTGGCAGCAGCAGAAAGAACAGCTCAGTGTTCTTCAGCAGTGGCTGATTAATCTTTTTCACTCAAAAATCATTGAATTTAAAGGAATAAAACTGTTCTTGAAGCTCCTGCAATGCAGAATGCTTTGCCTGGTTGGAAAGCTGTATCTCATCAACAATGGCTCCATTTGGCCAGCAATAAAGTCACTTCCTTTCCCTTTATAATAATTATTTCCATGAGAAAAGTCAAAGCAGTAACTGTGAGCATTCCACATAATTAAACTGCTATTATAATTATTAATTTTAAAAAGATAGCTATATTTCAACAGAACAAACTGAGTGCCAACAACAGAGCTGCCTCCTAATGATCTAGATTTGATTTTGATGAGAACAGAAGTGAAGGTTTGCTCTTGCAGCCCCTGACAGGAACCACAGCCCATCCACTCTGGCCCAGACATTCCCAGAAGACAGCTGGGGTGCTCTGGGCCCATCTGAGTGACAAAAGTCTCGTTCTCCACAGCTTCCCAAACCTGCCAGTGCCACACCCCATCCCACTGATGATGGTTTCACTTGGAAATCACACCTGGGTCAGATGGAAAAGCTGCTGTGCATCCTGGCTTAAAGGGTTGTTTTGTGGAAATCAGGAAAACGCAAGTTCCTGTTGCATCCTGCAGGGAGGGAGGTTGTTTTGGGGTTTTTAGCAGGAAAAGCTGCAGCTGAGCCCTCCCTGGAGGGTGTGCAGCATCAGCAGCTCCCAGGGGCCGAGCTGGACCAGAGTTGAGCACTCTGAGCTGGACCAGACCTCCCAGGAAAACTCCAAGTGCTGCTTTCCCTCATTCAGCCATTCCTCAGCCCTGAGCAAAGGAGCATTTTTCCTTAAAAGAGCATTATTTGGATAAATCAAGCGTGGCACTGCGGGGTCAGGGCAGAGCAGGAGGCCAGGCAGCACAGGAAGGACAGGACAGAGCCACTGAAAACACAAAACACCCACCAGCATCTGTGTTCTGGACCTCTTCCAAGGACAGAAAGCTGATTTGGGTATTTCATTATTTACATCCTAGCAGCCCAAGTCCTTTTGGGGATTTTTAATTGCACAAAGCATTTTCCTGCTCCTTCCAAAATGCTCTTTCTGTGGGAAGCGCCAATGAAGCAGCAGAGAGGAGTTTGTGTTCCAGCAGGTCTGGAGCAGGTCTGGAATCCATGTCTGCTGCTCCTGAGCTCCTGCTGTAATAAACACCAATCACTTGTTTTAAAAAATTTATAAAAGTTTAATAAAAATAAAATAGTTATAAAAATAATAATGCAAGTATAGTAATAAAGGTTAGACAATTAGAGTTAGGACAATCAATGAGACAATAACAGCAAAGGGTTACAGCCCGGGCTGGGTACCTCCCTCTGGGCAAAATGAGCCAGAAAAGGACCCCGTTAAAAGAGAATTTACTCTTTAAGATGGGTGACCTGTTGCATATACAAAACACTTCATGATTATGCATATATTTTATTTAAAACAAGAAACTCATCTGGTGCTTGTCAGATGTCTCCCTTAATCCCCATAGGTGACATCAAGTCCAAGTCAGGCTTGAAGAAGTT
>VXBC01012392.1:45199-56948 GCA_013399945.1 Ploceus nigricollis
AAAATATATATAAACAGCTCCAGGAAGCTGCTGCAGGAGCTTTGCAGAGGAGCAGGACCTCCTGCACAGCTCTGAACAGGCAGCCCTGGATGGGCTCCCCTGGCTGTGTCTGCAACATCCCAGCTGAGACCCCTGAAGCTGACACACACACAGACTGCAGAATCAGCCAGCACTTCAAATAAATGGAAGTAAAACTTCTCCTGCACCTAACTAATTAATTAGTAATAATAACTGGAATTAAATAATGCCAGTACTACTGGAAACTCCTGGTGTTTCTGGGGGCTGCATTCCCACACTGTGTGCTGCTGGAGGGGCCACCAGAGCCACCCACCCTGCCTGGGCTCTGAGGGGTTTTCACACCCAGATTTAGGAGCAGCAGTGACCATCTAATACATTTTCCCAAGGAACTGGGCCGTGGTTTTTAGGTTATCCCACAGCACGAGCTAAGATTAAATCTCCCTCTAGATTTCACAGTGTCTGGGAGTCTCGCAGCTCTCCAGACGTGGCTTCTATTTAAAGAAACCCTCTCCCTGGGGATGGTGTTCTATTCTCAGGTGTCACCTGCTCCTCAGAGCCACCCCCACGTGGAGGGAGTGGGGAGGGAGAGTGGGGGGATCACAACACCAGGGAAAGAGGAGCTGCAGTGTCACAAACCAGTGTGGCACCCTGTGGTACTCACAGTCTCTCCCTCTCAGGATTTTTTTCATGGAGAAACACAGCTGGTCATTGAACCCAAACAACCTTCACCAGAATCCAATCAAGCAATCACTGCAGGTAAATCTCCAAACACATTCCACATGGGGAAAGCAAAGGAGCAGAGAGAAGAATTGTTTTCTCTTCTTCTCTCTGTGCTTCTCCAAGAAATCCTGAGAGACAGAATTACGTCTCTCTGTCCAGAGAATGTGAATGTCACAGCACCCACTGGGAGTCACTGGCACTCCCCCCTCGTGCAGCTTTGGGTCATGGCTGTCAAAACAGGCATTTCTTTATGGAGCTGATACCATAAAAATCAGCCAAAATCACTTCTTCCCCTGTAGTAAAAATATTTTCACTTTTAAATCGAAGTTTTTCCATTTTTCAAACGTTATTTTTGGCAGGCGTTACAAAAGAAGGGAGTAGTGTTGTGATACTTTATACAGTGCCATATCTGGGGGAAAAAAAAATCAAAAAATCCCCTGCCTAAATGTGTGTCAGTGTAAACACACAGCATTTAACACTGAACTTAGAAAAATCCTGCAAAACACCCAGCCTTTTTCTTGAGATGTCAAAATCTCGTCACACATCTCACCAAGGGCCATCACACAGAGTTTCAGATCACTTGATGGGCCTCAGGCTTCAGGGAAAATAAATTTAAAAGTAAATTTTTGGGAAGAAAACAGTGGGAGAGTCTTCAAGATGTCACTGGAATGTGGCCACCGTTGAGGGACGTTAACAGGACTCACAGTCCATCAAACCTGAGCCTAAGTGAGGTGGGTGACTCACTCCCAGGACAACTTTTGAGGTGCTCTACAGATGGAAAAGCAAAAATAGGGATATTTTGCATGCGTGGTAGAAAGGCAAGAAAATACCCAAGGAAAAACCCACTGCAGTTGGGGAAGGTGTGTCCTACTGTAAAGAAGCAGAAATCCCAGCCTTTCTCACCTCAGGAAATGCAGCCTGTGTTTGCCAGGAGGGACAGCACACTCCTCAGGGCTGGAAGGAGCCCTGGAGGCAATTCTGTGTCCCACCTCCCTGTCTGGGGTGGGGTGGGTCGTGCAGCTGAGTCCCAGGGACACCTCTGGTGTCACCACAGAGTCATCCAGGCTGGGAAACACCTCTGAGCTCATCAGGTCCAACCAGCAGCACCACACTCACCACCAAACAACTCCCTCAGGTCCCACGTTCAGGTTTTTTAAAACACTTCCAGGATGGTGACTCCACCACTGCCCTGTTCCAATGCCTGACAAACCTTTCCATGAGGAAATTTCCCTTAATGCCCAATCCAAACCTCCCCTGGCACAACACTGTGGAAGCTCTCAGTTCAGTCAAAGAGAGAACAGAGGGAATTCTCCCAGGCCAGAGCCTGGGAAACTTAAAGAAAAGGAATTAAAACAATTCTTATCTCTGCTCCTTGTTGTGCCCATGTGGAATGTGTTTGGAGATGGTTTACCCAAGGTGATTGCTGGATTGGATTCTGGTGATGGTGTTTGGATTCAATAACCAAGCAGATCCACAGCTGTGTCTGGGCTCTGAGAGAGTCACAAGTTTCTAGTTAGTTAGTTGTTAGTAAGAGCTCTTGCTATTGTAATATAGAAATATAATACAATATACTATAAGATACACAATAAAACAATTGATCTAGCCTTCTAACCCATAGAATCAATGCTAATTATTGCCCAGCTGGGGGCCTACAGCAAAAATTAGTGACCCCAGGTGTAGATCCATCTCTGAGAACAACACAACACGAGGCCATTTGCTCTCCTCCTGTCCCCTGACAGGATCCCAAAGAGCCCAGTGCCCTGACTGCCCCACACCAGGGCTCTGACTGCCCAGCCTGAACTCCCATCCCAGCTGTGGAACCGTGTCCAAACTGACACAAAGCAGCACGTGGCACCTAAAATTCAGCTGAACACCCTGTGCACTCCCTCCCCCAAAGCAGGTGACCCCTTTTCCACACGTTTTGTTGGAGCATTTCATTTTCCAGCCCTTCCTCCTGGAGGGCACAGCAACGTTTCCTACAGAAATGGGCTTGGTCTGCAGCCACGTGAGCAGAGCCATGGAACCTCTCCACTTCAGCTCCTGGCACCATCCCTGAGTGCTTGGAGAGCCCAGGATGCAGGTTCTGCTCCAGAGCAAAGGCAGCAGTGCCTCCTCCCTGAGCCTCCCCACACACACAGCCCTGCTCAAACACATTTCTGGGCTCTGCACGTGTGCCTTCAGCTGGAACCTCAGAGCCAAGTGCAGGGGGTTTATCTGGGCCTAACAAAAGCCTCATGGCACTTCCTAGATAGAATGAAGCCCGAGTTTAGCAATTATTCATAGCCTTACACACATTCTTGCAGTCAGGAGCTGACTTGGCAGACTGGAGCTAATTGGGTTTACAGTAGAATGAAGCTTTGATTGAAGTGCCTCACTTAAAAAAAAATATTCCACATCCCCCCACACCCCTGCTAACATTACTCTGGAGCATGTAAAACAACCACCCCACATCTCAGCAAAGGAGAAACGCAGGGATTTTTTTATTGCTTTACCAAGCAAAGGCCCACAAGTGAATAATCCTGAATGTTTGATGTGCTGTATCCTGATCCATAATTCAGCGGCGGCACAACGGCTGCGAGTGCCTGACATTTCTGGCTGCTTTTGAAGTTCATGAAACCCCTGCAGTCACCAAGGGGAGGGATCCTGCTTGGGGAGCCAAGGTGGGCACTGAACAAAAGGTGGGAAGAAAAAGGTTCCAAAGCTAATGCACAAAAACCTTGGAGAATGTAAATGAACGTAGCCTCGAGTTTAGCGAGTAAATAATTCAAATTCTGCCGTGGTGGTTTATGAAAATAAAATGACATATTTAATGAGCCCAGCAGGCAGCAGGTGCTTTTACTTTAACATGTTAAAGGCAAAAATCAAAAGGCAGAAGCTTTTTCCTGTTTCATGGTCACAGTTTAAAATAAAAGCTCTTCCCTGCACTTGAGGGATGTGCTGTGCTCAGCAGTTTTGCTGCTCCAAGGAGGGTCCTTTGAATGCTCCCATCACCAATTTCCACACAGCCACCTGGAGAGCCCTTCCAGACCTCCTGGGCAGACCGTGGGCAGGGACACCTTCCACCATCCCAGGGCACCACAGCAACCTGGCCTTGGGCACTGCCAGGGATCCAGGGCAGCCCCAGCTGCTCTGGGCACCCCGTGCCAGTGAGGGGTTTGTGTCTGGCTCATGTAGGGCTGAACCAAGCCATGACCTTACAAAGAGTGAAATTATCTCGTGAGGTTATTTAGTGCAAGGACAAGGGAGGCAGGAGTGACATGGCCAAGGTGGTTCCTCCCTGGAGAGCCTTCCCCAGGTGTGTGAGAGCCAAATCCCATGGAATGCTCCATGTCCCAGACTGAAAGGCAAGCTATATTCTATTTGCCATCTGTATGGCAGTTGTCCCCTGTTAATTGGGCAGTTTTTCCTTATCTCTTCCACAAACCAATCCTCCCCCCAGGAGACACCTGCTGATAATGGGCCATTGAATGTCCCTGCATGGCTGGTAAGAACTACAGCACCCACTGGGAGCTGCTCTGCCCAGAGGGAGGAGCCCAGCATTCCTGCCTGGATATAATCTGAGATTCTGGCACACCAGCACAGCTGTTCTCCCCTGGATTCCCAGAGGAGCAGCTGCCTCTTCCACTGGATCAGCAGAGGAAGACTCCACCTTCCTACAGGATCCCTGCCCCAACAGAACCACCCCTGACACTGCAGGAGGGCTGCAGCCACAATTCCGATGGGACTGCTGGCAACACCCTGACCCACAGGGTGTCAGGTTGTGTTCTGACTGTGGCAGTGTTGTTTTGGTTTACTGCATTGTTTATTTTATCTTTTTATTTTCTTCCCTAATAAAGAACTGTTATTCCTGCTCCCATATCTTTGCCTGAGAGCCCCTTAATTCCAAATTTATAACAATTCACAGGGAGGGGGTTTACATTTTCCATTTCAGGGGAGGCTCCTGCCTTGCTTAGCAGACACCTGGCTTTCAAACCAAGACACTCCCCAAGGCCCAGGGAAAGGCAGCATGAATTCCCACTGTTTCCAGCAGCTGTGAATTCCCCCTCCCCACACCAACCTGCAGCAGAGGAAATCAGCCCTGCAGCCCCCACAGGGGTGTCACATCCTCAGTGAGCTCCCTGCCCGAAGTGGCTGCTGCAGGGGGAGGTGGCAGCAGGCAGGGGCTCCCTGAGCAGGGGACAGGGACATCCATCCCACTCCTGACTCAGGGGATTCACGGCCACCACCGTGTGTCACCCACTGCTGTTGCCATGGCAACTGGAAATCATTAAAAATAAATAAACTCATTTTTATGACACAATTCATAGAGTGCCTGGCTTCTGCCAGGAGTTTAAATTTGGCCAGTTTGGCTAATTTGATGGGATGCCACGAGTGAGGGCCTGATTTGAAACCACAAGTCATTTTTCTCCTTGGAAGAGTGGATAACTGAGTCTATTAATCCAACAATACATTTAAAGCTGAGTTATTGTGACAAGGGACTTCCATTATCCATTTCATCGAGTTGCAAACTGTCAGAATAAATCTCAGGGGGCTCAGGAAAAAAGCTGCCTGCCTTTGTTGGCTGTTTTTATATGCCACAACAGTTTAATTTGGTTCACTTTAACTCATGATACTGTACAACTGTACAGGGGGAAACTCACGGGGAACCTACTACAGAAAATGGCAACTTTATGGTCACCAAAGTTTATTTAAAAAAGCAGCCAGGACAGTAAAGTTTGACCACCTTGACACTGACTTCAATGACCTTTTTCCTTATACATTTCAGGTTTTAACTATAAATAGTTCTCCCTTTGGAATGAACATTTATAAATTAAAAAGTGCTTTCTTAAAGCTCTGGTTTTATCTTGCAAAACAAATTGACTTAACGAATTAAAACTCATATAACCACAAATGAATCAACATAAAGCATGAAATGGAAGCAAGAGTATCCAGCTTAAGATGTCAAATTGGAATTCAGAAGGTGGGATTCAATTTTAGGGCTCTACCAGTGACTTAACTGCAAGGGAACTCCTTCTCCCAGCAGTTCTGCAGATGATGGTAATTCTTAATTGTCCTTTATTTGCTTGGTTTTGTAATTAAAGGTGTTCTAGAAGAAAATGGTTAATTGATGTTACTGGGAAGTGGCCATGAAGTTGGGAGGGCAGAAAGGTTGAAGCTGCAATGGAGGAAGAGGAGGAGGAGAAAAGAAAGGAGGAGAAAAGAAAGGAGGAGAAAAGAAAGGAGGAGAAAAGAAAGGAGGAGAAAAGAAAGGAGGAGAAAAGAAAAGAGGAGAAAAGAAAGGAGGAGAAAAGAAAGGAGGAGAAAAGAAAGGAGGAGAAAAGAAAGGAGGAGAAGGAGCCAGTGTCACTCAGGGCCTGAAAAGCGGAGATGGAAAATTCCCAGTGAATTCTGAGCCCCATGTGCTCACACCCAGCAGTGAAGGAGGAGGTGACACCATGCCAAGAGCTACCTGGGGAGTTTGTTTTCCATCTGTCCCCACAGCTGCAGCCCTGGCCAGTCCCCCACAGGATGGGACCTTTGAGGTTTCTCCTGCAGCACTGACACTTTAACCCCAGTCCAGCACTTGGGGTTGATTATTCACAATTATTCCCCTCAAGTTTCATTTCAAAGCTGCTGTGAGCTGCAGGAAGCCCAGAGAGAGGCAGAGGAACGTGCTCAGGAACACCCCCCACTCTCTAATTACAGCCTTTACAGATAAATATTAGTTTTGAGAAGCGAATTTTAAAGGTTTTTAAGCAGTGCTCAACTCTGTGCTCCCATGCAGAACACACAGAAGTTCAACACCCAAGTGCACTGGAGGGGAAAAACAAGGAAACCAAACTCAGGGGTTTCTGGAGGGCAGATAAAACCCTGGCTGGGAGGCAGCAGAGTCCCAGCTCTGGAACTGGAGTGCAGGTGGCATTAATGGCACTGGGCAGGCTCTGCCAGGGATTTCCTCTGATTTTCAGCAGCCAGGGACCCCAGCCTGGAAGGACACACAGACCTGTGGCTTGCAGCCTTGGGAAGGAAAAGGGGCTGTGCTCTGTGCTGGGTTGAAATCAGTATTTTGGCCAGTCCCAGTGCATAAAACATCTTCCTTCATGCACCAGGGAGCAAGGACAGAGGGGAAAAAAAACCTGTCTTAAAGTCCTTTACATCTTGGATTGATTCCTTTAAAGATGATTTGCTAAGAAATAAACATTGTGACTTCAACTGCTTTTAATTCCACCCTCTCAGCACTATTGCTGTGAAACAATGAAAACTCTAATTCCTGCTCTTCCCCAAAGTCATCATTTGGTCTCAGGAGGTGGTCGGCAGCTCAGAACAAAATGTCAGTGTCACAACTTCACAGCTCCAGCCTGCTTTTGATCAGATCTGGGGAGTGAGAAGAGATGCAATATGCTCCTTCCTTTACTGTCACCACAGAGTATTCATTAGCTTTAATTATTTTTTAGGTTCTAGGGGGAACCATTAAAAAAATTAATCACAAATGGAAGGAGCAGCAGCCGTATGTGGCCATAAAAAGACAATAAAGCATTTTAGGATCCACATTTGTTATGATTTACACTCCAAACAGGACCAGAGGTAGCATATGGTGATTGCCATAAAGTAACATTTATTATAAAAACACAGAGATTTATCTCCCAGCTTGGTTGGATACAAGAAGTTGCATTAACTGATATTCAAATTGTTGTAATACCAGAACTGGGGGGGTTGTACCAAGCCAAACCTCAGCTTGCTTTCCCTACAAATCCATCCCTTAGCAGACTGTTTTCCACTGGTCCCAGCTGAGTGCTCACAGCCCTGGATGAGGAGGGGCTGGGACACAGCTCCTGCTCTGGGGCACCAGCTGTGCCACCAGCTCTGGGCCCATCTGTGGCCAACAGAAGGGGCCACCTCTGACTCCAGCACTGGGCTCCACGTGCCCAAAAGGAGCCTCCCATCAGCTCAAGGTTTGCTTTAATTTCAGCATCTCAAGCCTAGTAAATATCTAATTAATAACGATAAACAGGGTGCTGGTTTCACTGTAAATAACTGAACTAATATGTAAAATTATCCCCTCTGTTCTTGCTGGCTGAACGCAGGGAGGAACAGCAGAAAAAGCAGGAATTTACAGCAGAGACACACCTCCAAGAAGGCAGCACAATATTATGGGGTGTTCCTATTAAAATCTGGAAATCAGGACATTTTAACACCTTGAGGAACAGGACAGGACACACCCATTAGGGGAGAGGTGACACAGGGCTGGCTGGAGCTGGCTGAATGCCATGGACACCACAAATCCCTGCTGCATTTCAGTCCTGACACCCACCAGGGAAGAGGCTCTCGGGGCACAGCCAAGTTCTGCTTCCAGGGGCTCTGAAGGGAATTCTGAACTCAGCACTAATGGACTCAATATGGAACTGCCTCAATAAATAACCAGAAATGAAGCAGTGCTGGATGGCAGTGACCTCTCCTCTTTTATTTACTGTCCAATTCAATATTTTTAACTCTCCCAATCCAGTCCAGGGCAATCTACACCAATATCCCTAAATGTCAGCACAGGCACAATCCCTGCTGGCAGGAGGAGGCTGCTCCTGAGGCAGGGCTGGTTTTAGGGAGGCAAGGCCAAGGCTGAGAGCAGGGACAGGGAGTGTCTCACCCCTGCCCATAGTTCAGGATCAAACCATCACATCTTCCTGCCCTGAAAAGTTCCAGCACTGAGGGTTCCCCTGGGAGCCCCTCTGCTGCTCCTCCTGGCTCTGCAGCCTCCTCCTTTCCCTCTCCAGTCTGGTCGTGTTTGAAGTCTGGGAGACAAAAAGGTCAAAGTTGTAAAATAACTGCAGTCTCCTCCTCCTTCCCTTCCCTGCAGCTCAAGGGAAATGCAAGGAATGGGCTTCCAGCTCCTCTAAAGGAAAGGTAATTGTTCTGCTCACCCTTTCCAGAGAGGCAGGAGTCACAATCCCATCCCCACAGCCACCCCTCTCCTTGTCCTGCTCTGAACTTCTTCTTGCTCAACTCTGCTGACACTCAACTGCAGACAGAAATAAGGGACAGAGCTAAAAAAACATCACTTTTATCCTTTCCTCCAAAAAAACCCCTTCACAGACAGACAAACCAACAAAACCTTCCTTAAAAATGGTCAAAATTAACATCAGGAAGAGCTGAGGATGGCCAGCACTTCCTTCAGACCACAGTGAGCTGCTCCTGTGAGGGCTGTGAAGCTCCTGCCTGGTGCCAGCACAGATCCAGCACTGGAACACACAGGGCAGATCCCAGGCTGACACGAATCCCTGTCTCCAGTGGAATTCCAGTGGCTGTGGAGAGTAGGCAGTGACAGGATTGGGGTATTTATTTCAGTTAAGTAGTATAAAGCATTGGATCTAAACAGAGCTGAAGGCAAGGGATTTGGTTATTCAGAATTATCCTGCCTCAGAATTACACTGCCTCTACAGTTCTATATTGTACTCAGACATTATATGGAATTAGTCACAACAGGGAGAAAGAATCAATCAGTCCTGGCCAAGGAATTGAGATAATAATGACTCATTTGACGAGATTGCTCTGGAAAATTAATAATGACGGCGGTAATTACTGACCTGGGATGGCTGCAGTGCTCATTATTCTCCTTTTGCTCCATTGAATGTTAAGTATTGTGAAGACATTTGTTGGGGAGTTTTGTCTGCAGCTTTTTATCACAAAAAAAGCTCAGAGGTCCGAGGTGTTGCACTCCCTGGGACAGCACCCCAAACCCACTGCAGTATTTGATTTATGGCACAGAAATATTGGTTATTAAGGGTTAATGCCTGACCTGTGGCACCTCTGCAGCCTTTGCTCACCTGCATCCAGGACTGCCCTGCTCCTGTGGGAAGTGCTGATGGATCACAAAGCTCTCCCTGTTTCATTAACTGCTTTATTGCCCCAGTGCCAAAGCTCCACCCCGGTGCTGAAACCAGCTGAATAATTTCCTTTTCCAGCCCATCCAACCCTGCTCCATCAGGGACACACCTCAGAGCCCCAGAGCAGCAGCTCCTCCCCAGGACCCAGTGATGCCAGGCCAGGACACATCTCCAGCTCCTCCAGGGCACCTCGGGGATAGGAAATGGTCTTTGATACACCCACGGAGAGAGATTGGCTCTAAAAAGCCAGGAGTGAGTAACAACGAGGCCACTGAGCAGCTGTGCTCTCAAACAGCTGCTGCACACCCCCAGAGTGCCTGCAGGACTTCTTTGTGTTTGAAGAGGCTCTGCAGAGGGTTCCCCTTCTGCTGAGCAGCAAGGGAAGGTCCTGGAACAGGCAGGAGAAGGAAAAAGAAGTTCTTATTAATGTTGGAGGGAAATAAATTTCTAGTTTTCTGAACAAGGCTGAGGTTTCTCACCCCCTGGACTGAGGAGTTTTGAACTCTTCTTCAGCTTTACCAATTATTCTCATTTCTCTGCCAAATTCTTTTTCCCCACATTGCTTTTGGCCTGGCCCATTGCTGCACCTGGAACAGCCTGGATGACAAAAATCCAGCCCCACAATGTGAGCAATACAATGCTACTTAAAACCCCAGTTTTTATTTGGAACCTCTTTTTCCCCATGGCCAGAACAGGTCCTGGTTCCTCAGTGATACTGGAACCCATCCCCCAGAGGAAGTGGGATTTGGATTGTGGCTCCCCAGGGTTGGTGCCTCACAATTAATTCATTAATTGTTTTTTAAATTTATTTATTAATTAAATAATGGTTTTGTTAATTTATTTCATCAATGCAGGAGTGAAGCCATACACACACAGGCTGCATTTGCTGTGTTAGCTCTGTCCACTGCCTGAATATTTTAAATATAACCACAACTAGAGCTCACCTTTAGCATTTCTCAGCAGATTTCACAGTATTTAAGAGATAAGGTCAATGAAATTAAATGAGATGCATCAACTCAACAGGAACTCAAGAATTACAAAGATTTTACAACCTTTAACCCAGCAGACAGACCCATTCCCAGAGCCAGCAGGTCCATCCATGCCCTGATTCCAGCCCCACAGGAAATCACTGCATTTCCTGAAGGATTCAGAGCTTTCCCAAAGAATTTGGGACACCACCCTGCTGCACGTTGAGCTCTTTTGAGCATCAGGATGGAGCTGCCTCTTACCAAACACCACTCACCATCAGTGCTCCCAACAGGAGGGGATTTATTGTGCTGAATGCTGAAAAAACCGGCCCAGGGAGGTGGGAAATCCATCTGTGTGAGGCCAGGGATGCAGAGGCTGCTCTGCAGCACAGGTGCCTCTCCCAGCAAGGCATTAAATCTCAGCTGAGCTCAGGCAGGACTAAAACAGTCCCTGACAGAGTCCCCTCCACCCGGGGATGTCACCTGTGGGCACATTTCAAGAGCAAGCCCGAATTTAGTGCCCTTGCCATCCTGCCTGGCTCCAGCACTCCAGATGATCCATGCCTGCTCCTGCATTGCCTTCTCCAGAGTAAAGAGAGGCACCAAATTTCTGTTCACAAGTGCAGGCAAGCTCCGAGAGTTAATTATTGTAATTACCCATTGAACAGACTCCGAATGCTAATCTATTATAAAGTGGCCTGTTAATTGGTGTTAAACTGCCATTAACCTGCCATTTCCCGTGTTTCCAGGCTGACCCGGAGCACAGCACCGTGGAAAACCCAATCCATTTCTCATTCCTGGCAATCACTGAGTGCCAATTTGAAGCAGAATTAGAAAAGAAAATCTACATACCTGGAGCTGGAATTATTGTAACAAAGGGAAACATCATTCTGCTGCTTTGAATTCCAGTCTTTGATAGTGCAGGACTCCAGTTGTCCATGGTTTGCCATGGACTGCTTTGTGCCATGTTCCCTCTGCAGTGTCTGGGGTCTCTGCAGGAATTGGGCTCTGCCAGGCTGGACTGGCACTGCCAGTGATGCCTTGTGCAGGCTGCCCTAGAGCAGAGGCTGGGCAGAGTTACAGAACAAAGTAGGGTGAGGCAGCAGCTCTCTGGCCACAGAGAGCAGGCACAGACTTTCTCAGGATTTTTCCCAAGAGAAGCAGAGAAAAGAGAATCAAAGCAAT
>VXBC01012392.1:57008-108993 GCA_013399945.1 Ploceus nigricollis
CTGAGATTTGGATCATTTGTCCTTGGTCCCCAGCTGGAGAAGGAATTGTTTTGTCTCCCTGCTCTGTGCGCAGAGCTCACCATCCCATAATGTGAAGCTCGGAACTGCACACTAAAGCAGCACAGAGTCTGAAAAACATAAAAACTAAAACCTGAGGCATCACCATCAGGGCACTGACTCTGTTGCTGAGCTGCAAAGCTGCAGGTGGAGCAGATTCCCTCTGGGGCCAAGCCTTCTCCACCATGGGAGTGCCCCTGTGCCAGCCCACCAAGCTCAGCTGTGGTGCCAGGGGGCTCCAGACCTGCTCCTGCAGAGTCCCAACATCCAAACCCAGCAGGGACAGCAAACATCCCCCCACTGAACCCCTGAACCACTTCAGAGTCACCCAGAGCTGCCCCTAAGGAGATCCTGGAAAACCAGGGGCAGGTGTCAGTCTGTCTTTTCCACTCCTGCCTTCAGCCCCTCCAGCTCACCTGTCGCTGTCTGGGCTTTAATTTATAGCACTGGAGACAAAAGGTTGGCTCAGGTACTTCTCAGAGGTCAGTTATAAAATCCAGGTGCCCACCAGGGCAGTGAACTTCCACTTAAATCTGCTGCAAGAGGGAGAGCTGGAATTTCCATTTCAGACACCCATCAGGGGAGGCAGCTCTGCTGACTGGTCTCTTCCCAAGAACTGTCACTGAAGTGGCTTGACCTGCCAGAGCCTTTCTGAGGTTATCTCACCCGACTGACAGCTATCTAGACTAAGAGTTCTCTCTTTTCATTTTATATAACCAACTGTAAAAGTTATGGGGAACTTCAAGTGACCTTTAGAAAGTCCCAAAATTATTCATTTCCTGAGAAATTCACCATTACTCAGCAGCACATTGCCTCCCTCTCCATGAGATCCCACTGCACCCACTTCAGCAGCCCTCACCAGAGGATACAGGACAGAATTTCCCAATTTAAAAGATGTGCAAGAGCTTACAAAGAGTTTGAAGAGAGTGAAGAGTTTGAAGAGGGCAGCAGTGAATTTTTTATGTGCTAATCCAAACCTCTTGGTGTTCAGTTACCTTTAAAATCAGGTCTAGGATATTGGAGAAGGGAAAAAAAGGGTCAGTTAACCAGAAATCCCATGGAAACAGAGATTTATCCTGTCCTGAGACTCTCTCCATGATGTTTTAGTGGTAACTAGGAAAACAAAGCCTTTGTCATTCAGGATTACCTCCAGTTGTACATCTTGCCAGAGCAGGGCTGTTGTTGCAGCTCATTTATGTCATTTTTCACTGTCCTTCCAGAATCCTTCCATCACCTGCCTTGGCATGTTGAATTCCTAACCAGATTGTACTGAAAAGTACAAAAAGCAAAGAAATAAAACCTGCAGTGCCATCAATAATAAACACAGGAAGCTTCTGGAGGTGAGAATCCATCTCATTCAATGTCTTCTGCTCTTGATGGTTATTATTCCTCCATTCAGGCTTTTCCAAGACATCAATTTATCACTTTCTTTCCTGGCACTGGCTGCTTGCCTAAGTCCACCTGCATGAGCCTCCTGTCTCCTCTTCCTCAAAAAAATGTGCAGATCTTCTCTTTGATACCATTTACTGCCACTCAGATGCTCACCCACAGGAAATTCTCATTTGTTTGGCTCCGCAGAGGCCCTGTTACATTGATAAACTGATCCCTGTGGCAAGCAGCCCTTCCTTTGGAAGGGTTTGCTTCCTTTGGGAGCAGATGGGCTGAGGCCAACATCACCTCTGGGCAGAAAACATAACCCCAAACCCGCCCAGCAGCAGTGTCAGCACTCCCACCTGAGCTGGGAGTGAAGTTAATTCTCAGCTCTGATGCTGATCCTGGCTCTGGGTGTCACCTCCTGTGGTGTTCACATGTCCCCTGGACAGAGAGAGACTTGGCTTTCCCAGGATTTCTCCTGAGAGAAGCTCTGAGAGGAGCAGAGAAAAGAGAATCAAAGCAATTCTTATCTCTGCTCGTTGTTGTGCCCATGTGGAATGTGTTAGGAGATTGTTTACCCAAGGTGATTGCTGGATTGGATTCTGGTGATGGTGTTTGGGTTCATGGACCAATTGGATCCAGCTGTGTTGGGACTCTCAGCAGAGAGTCACAGGTTTTTCTAGTTAGGAGTGAGTGATAGCTCTGGATGGTGTAATATAGTGTAATATAAAAATAG
This sequence comes from Ploceus nigricollis, assembly GCA_013399945.1. Classification (NCBI taxonomy): domain Eukaryota; kingdom Metazoa; phylum Chordata; class Aves; order Passeriformes; family Ploceidae; genus Ploceus; species Ploceus nigricollis. The sequence continues at coordinate 59,176 of VXBC01012392.1, forward strand.
TGGAATATACTATAAGATAATAATAAAGCAATTGATTGCCTTCTGCAATCATGGAGTCAAGGCTATTATTCCCCAGTGGGGGCCTGCAGCAACAACCTCCCATCCTGGGAATGATGTTCCTGGAGCAGCTGCTGCACAAAGCCCCAGGTAGCTGTGTGTGTTTCACACCTTCCAGCTGACATTGTGCAGGGGAACCGGTGACCAGGGATTTTGGCAGGAGATTAGAGAGCTGTCAGTCCCCAGCTCTCTCAGCAGCCCTATCACATACAGAATTTATTGTTGCTGGGATACTGTCAGCCCTGGACATTTTGCTTTGCTTATCTTTTACTCTTCAGTGTTACATACTCCCAGTCTTTTCTGGAAGTCCCTCATTACTATTCCATCCACTCCTCACACCTGCACAGTCCCTCCAGTTTCCCTCGTGTGCTCTCACTGCCTTATTTTCTGCCAGTGACTTCAAATTCTGCTTGAGTGCACGTTCCTCTTACAGCAAGAAAGGAAAGGAAACCTATCCAGATAGGAAGCTGCCTCTTCTGCTCAGGAGAAGGAGCTCTGCAAGCTTTGCACTACAGGAATTACCTGCTTGGGCTCAGGGAGGATGGACAAGCATGACCATAAAAATCCCCAAATGGTTTGGGTTGGAAAAGAAAAATCTCATTTTGTTAAAGCTCATTTTGTTCCACCCCCTGCAATGGGACACCTACCATCATTATCCAGGGTGCTCCAAGTCCTGTCCAACCTGGCCTTGAACACTTCCATTCTGGCACCCTGGCCACCCTCACAGGGAACAATTCCTTCCCAATATCCCATCAAACCCTGCCCTCTGGCAGTTCAAAGCCATTCCCCTTGTCCACTGTGATGTCAAGGACAGCTGTCAAAATCCAAAATGCCCATTGGAGCTTCCTTTACACTTAATCCCCCTTGCTTTTATTTCACCAACATGGTCCAAAATGGATGTAGAGACTGAGCAAAGGGATTATGCATCACACTTGTTCAAGAGAGTGGCTCCTCAGAGCACCCTTCTTCTAGAGAAGTAAGGAAAAACCTCATTGCATCCATCTGGAATATTTCCTTAATTACTTTAGGGTTGAAATCCAAATGCAAAGATTTCCATAATATCCCTAAGAAATTGGTTTAGTACAATGAAAGGAATTAAAAACTGTTCTGTGTATCTTGGGACTCAATGCCTCATTGCTAATGACTTTTCCTAAGCTGACAATGATATTTCCAGGAAGAAGGGAGACTGGAGAATGCCATGAAATGGCATTTCAGCATTGTTTCTATGTTGTAAATCCACCCAGGATGCACAGCCCCAGCAGGAGGGGTGCAGGAAGCAGAGGGATCTTGTTGCCACAGGCCCCCAGCCTGCAATATTCAATAATTAGCAGTGACTCCATGCTTGCAGAAGGCTGATCAATTGCTTTATTATATCATCTCATACTATATTATACTATCCTTATTAAGAAACTCAGTAACCCAGATAATGATTGTGCCTCAGCTCCTGCTGAGGGTGATGGCAAAACTCCTGAAGCCACGTTGGTTTGTGATATATGTACCAAACCCCATCTCAGGGCAGCATCATTGCCTCAGACACCCCAGGCCCCTGGAACAGCCCCAGCTGTGCCCCAGCTGTGGCACTTAGCATAGATGATATTATTTCTGGCTGTAGTTAATTATTTGAGGCCCTGCTTTGCTTCATTACAGGGGTGCCATGACTTTTCTGTCACATATGAAATGTGATGATTGAAATGATGCATTTTGTGTGTCCTAAGGATCCCCCCATGGCAGGGGGCTGGAATGAGATGATCTCTAAGGTCCCTCCCACCCCACACCATTCCTCTCTAACCTGGCTGTTCCTGCTGTGATGCTGGGTTTAATTCTCCACACTAGTGTCAGACTGGTCAGGTGAATTAAAATTTAAATGTTTAATTTATTTTGTTAATTCAAGTGAACTCCAAAAATCTCTATTTCAGTATCAGACTGGTCAGGTGAGTTCCTTCTGAGAGTCAGGGAATATCCTGAGCTGGAAGGGACCCACAAGGATCAGGGTCCAGCCCCTGCACAGACACCCCAAATCCCACCCTCTGCATCCCTGGCAGTGCTGTCCAAACACCCCTGGAGCTCTGGCAGCCTTGGGAATGTTCCCATTCCCTGGGGAGCCTGGGCAGTGCCAGCACCTCCTTTTTCCTGACCTTTTCCTGATCCCAGCCTGACCCTCCCCTGCCACAGCTCCGTGCCAGGGGCTAACTCCTCAGTGACCTTCTCAGGGTTTGTTTGTGTGCATGGAGAGCAAACAAAAGCCTGCATGTGCAGAGTGCTGCTCCTCCTTCATGGATGCTCCCAGGACACCCCATGGACAGCAAGGTCCTTCCCTCAGGTTCATGCCCTGCTCCTATCAACAGGAATTGCTTTCCCTGCCACCTGCAAAGACAACAAAACCAGACACCCTGGGCCTTGGGGGCTGCAGGAAATCACCTTCTAAAGGCCCTCCTTCTGTTTTTTGCTCTCCACAGGGACCAGCCCCCTCATTAAAGGCTTGGTGAGGCTCTGCTGCTCCTGCTGAGGAGCAGAGGTGGTGGCAGGACCTCCCAGGCTGAGCCCTGTGCCCGGGGCTGCAGGGACAAGGGCAGCCCCAAGGCAGGGGGCGAGGAGCTGGGGGTGGCCAGGAGTCAATCAGCAGCTCCACTAATTGCTGAATTCACTCATTTTCCCACAGCACAAGGAGGAAGGAACCCGAGTAAATTGCTGGGGCGGGTTGTGTGTAACCCTTGGCTCAGGGCAGGTCATGGATCTACAGGCTGCCTTTTCACAACTCTCTGACCTCCCCATTTATATTTTTTTTCAAGCAGTAATTTCCTAATTAACAATTTCTCCCCTTTGAAGCCTCATTTTCTCCTTTTCTGACAGCAGCAAAATTGTTTATCCCGTTTCCTCACGCAGATTTTCATGTTCTGTCCCCCTGAACAATGGTAAGAACAGAACAATACAGGGAAATACTCAGAGTTACCCCCTGCCCAGATCAGAGAGGAATTTCTTATCTTTGACACCTGCTGGCAATTAATCCTCTGCATGCTTGGATTTACAATTAGGAGCCCTCCTGTAGCAGGATTCAAGCCTGGATTCCAGCTGCCCTCTGCCTCCCCAGGAGCTGCAAGGAGCCAAATCCTGCTCTTATTTTAGGGTATAATAATGAATATTTTAGGGTATTTAAGGAGGAATTTCTCTCTTACCTCTGGAGCATCCCATGAGGAATTTCTCTCCCTCCAATACCCATTAAGGGGACATTTGGGCACTCTCCAGGCTGGAACCTCTGGTTTTACACCCCTTGGGTTTGACATGAAGATGCTTTTTGTCCATGGGAAGACACGAATTTTCCTACAAAAAGCATTTGGATTTGGGGCTGTGTCAGTCCCTCTGTGCCTCTGCAGCAGCCCCACATCAGGCATCCCTCAGAACAGCAACATCCCTTCCAACTGATTGTATTTTGAGTTTGTCCTGGAATCTGGAACCTTCTGCACCATCAAATTAACTCCTTCCCTCCCAAGCACTCAGTGCAGGTTCCCAGCCCAGGCCTTTGTGGGGATTTAACAATACCTTGATTTTGCCCATTTGAAAATATTTCCATGCTCTATACAGCGAGTCAGCTTTGCAGAGTGCAGAAAACTGAATAGTAATATTGCAAAGAACACTGTTCTTTGAAGTGCCAGTGGCATTGGGAGGCCATTTAGTGCTTTAAAGAACACCATTTTATTAAGTATTTCAAAGCAACTTCCGAGCTATTCTTTCTTATTTTGCTGTTTAAACCTGTAAGTTGGAAAATTAATCATTATAGGACCTTTGATGCAAAAATCTATGAATAAAATAAATTCTGAGGGCTACTTTCACACTAAGTTATATTAAAACACTCCTTCATGTCCCTTATTAATTTAATGCACATCTCAGAAAGTATCTTAAATATCAGCAATAACATTCTACTAAATAAGCCAAACCCCCTATGGCTTCTTGATTTTTCTACTTTTCACATCTGAGATATTTCTCATGGCTTTCCAGTGACCTTTAAATAAACTTGTGGGGTTCCTAATTAGCATGATGAACAATAGATTCCCATTTCATGGGTAATTTCATGGTCAAGCAGCCCACCAGAGGCAGGCTGTGCTCTCTGCAATGTCCAGAGTGTCTCCAGCAGAGACACCTTCCCTGAGCAGCACCTCTGGGAACACAGCTCAGGACAGCTTTCCTTAATTCCTGAGGGCTGAGCTGAATTCTGTCATTGCCATGGGTGAGATCTTGGAGGAAGGGTCTCACCCAGAAGGGGAAAGACACATTTGAAAGGTTCACAAGAGCAGCAACAACTGCCCCAGTGCCCGTGGGGACATTTGGGGTGACACAGGAACCATGGCCCCACCATCCCAGGGAATTCCTCCTCTCCCTGTTCCCAGGGTGAGCTCCTCTAGTCTCTCCTCAATTACATTTCCTTTGTGTTTAGCATAAAATTTAATTTGAAGCAGTCACTTTGCAGATGGGTTAAAGCAAGTTTTTATCTCTTTTTTAGGTTTCAAGCAAGAGAAGATGAAATGATCCCCAGGATTGTATTTAAAAGTGGAGCCTGTTGGGTTGGGATGGGAGATCCCCACGGGGGTGGGCAGGAACTGGAATGGGCTGTCCAGGGAAGCTGGGGCTGCCCCTGGATCCCTGGCAGTGCCCAAGGCCAGGCTGGACACTGGGGCTGGGAGCAGCCTGGGACAGTGGGAGGTGTCCCTGCCATGGCAGGGGTGGCCCTGGATGGGATTTAAGGTCCCTCCTCTCTGGGATTTGGAGAGGTTGAATCCCCACAGGTCCCCGGGATGGGAGGAGTAGGGGATGGAAAAGCAGCAGGAAGAGGAGGGCAGGGGGGGTCAGGGCAATAAACACTTGCTGTTAGTCCAGGAGAGCATTTCTAGGCTCAGTTTTGCCCTGATCTCAGGGACCACAGAAAGTATTTCAACAATGCAAAGAAAGAGGGAAATCATGAAAGTAGGGTCCATTTGGCAAAAAACCCCAACAACCCAAGCAGGTAAAAGCTGGGGGCACAGGGCAGGTCCAGCCAGTTGCCATAGAAACCCATCACTGCAGAGCTCTGAGGCCCAAACACTGCAGCATCCAGTGATGCCAAGCAAACCCAGCCCTCAGGAAGGGCTGCCCTTCCCACTCCAGCTCAGGAACAGAGCAGGGATGGCTCAGAGTGCAGCTCAGGATGGTGCTGCCACTCCTGATTTTCAGTGATTTACAGCCCAGCTTCCATTTGATACCCATATGCTCACATTTGAGATAACATTATGTGCATCATTTTCTGGGAATATACTTACACCACAGTGCACTGCATAAAGCAAATAGGGTATTGATGGGAAAGAAATAACAGAATATTAAAGCAAAATCAATAAATGCCTTCACATCTCATCTTTCAGCCTTGCTTAACTTGGTTTAGGGAGGCAGGGAAGTTCCCAGGAGCTGTGGAGCTGGCCATGCTCCCAGCTGGAATGAGGAGCAGGAAACCTTGGAGAGACAGCAGCACCTTCCTGGGGCATAGGGAAAAAAACCCAAAGAGAGAAACTGGGGTTTATAACCCAGGGCTGTATTAATCAACAATTAATTAATCAATAATTAGCATTCAGCTGAGCACCTCCACACCAACCAGCTGCTCCCAGCTGTGACATGGCTCAGGCTGGAGGGCAGGCAGAGCACCCATCAACACTGTCCTAACTGTTCAGATAAAAACCTCAGCTTGTTTCACTTTTTATCAAGAGGATTATTCAGTGTCATCTCCGTTTTCCAGGTGGGGAGTGCTGGGCTGGGGGCACACCAGGTTCCTGCCATGGATCCCCTCGTTTGAGGGGAGGAGAAGGTGCCGATGTGAAATATTTTTATATAGGCCAATCCTCTGCCAAAAGTGGGTCCAGAATTAGGTTAGTAAGTCGGTGTTTCCAAACAAGATGATGTGCCCTGGTTTTCCAAAGTGCTGAGTACCCAGCCCAGAAGTTCCCTTGTGGGGCTTGAAACTTTATTTTTGGCACCTGGTTTTGTAGAGAGACCATCTGTGACAGCCAGCACTCGCTGCCACCTAATTAATGCCAAGTTACATAAGCCATTCATGAATAAGCATTATTTTCCATATATTAAGCTTGCAGAGACAGGCTTCAGAACTGAACTGGTATTTAGCAAGGTAGGCCTCTGAAATTGTCAATTAATGCTCCTTGACATTTTCTAAGTATGTTAATTTATATTAAACCACTGCAGCCAGCTCTGCATAAGATAACTCCGAGCCTCAGCCATAAACTAAGAAGAAATATGCAGTTGAGGAGCATTATGGCTGCTCTTTGTCATCTCCCTGACATAATGCACATTGTGTATGCAATGCAGGGAAGATAAACACATATATAAAGCAGGCAATTACCTCAGCTCACACAGACTATCATATTTATGACCATTTGCAGGGTTGGATGTAATTCATTGACTTTAGGTGCTGGAGTAAATACATCACTCTAACCCCACGGGCCAGGCTGTGAAATGCAGGTATCAAGATTTGCTGTTAACCATCTGCTGAGCCACAGAAATCTCCACCCTCCTTCCAAAGTGCTGGTCAGGGAGAGGAATGATGGGAAGAGCTGGGATCAGAGCTGCTCGCTGCCGAGGAATGGCAGGGAATGCAGGCAGGACACGGCACAGAGAAGGTTCAGTGTGATAAATCCACAGATTAAAAGTCTTGTTCCTTTGAAAGGCACGCTCCCCTGTGGAGTGGCTCTTGGAGAGGATCATGGCAGGGTCACAGTCTGATCAGGCCTGGGCAGCAGCACAGTCAGAACAGTGCTGCTTTGTGGTGGGACTCGATGATCTTAAAGATCTTTCCAACCTAAACCATGCCATGATTCCATAGTTTTGCAAGGAGATGGCCTGGGCTGAGTGCTTTGCTCAGGATCAGGTGCCCACCAGGGGCTTGAGAGGACAGAGAGCCAGATTCCACATGGATGTGAGCACAGAAACACAACAAGAACAAGGTGGCTCAGCCTGGAGAAGAGAAGGATCCAGAGAGACCTTAGAGCTCCTTCCAGGGCCTGAAGGGGCTCCAGGAGAGCTGGAGAGGGACTGGGGACAAGGCATGGAGGGACAGGACACAGGGAATGGCTTCCACTGCCAGAGGGCAGGGATGGATGGGAGATTGGGANGTTCAAACAACTCTGGGATTCTCTGCTCATGCTCATCCCCCCTCCCTGAGCCCAGCCAAGGGGCAGAGCCTGCAGGGCCACAGAGCTGGCAGGAACTGGGCACTTTGGTGCCCTGAGCCAGAGCCACTTCCAGCCCCACAACCAGCCCTGGATCAGGACAGGGGCTGGATTTCTCAGGCACCTTGCCCACTGAAGTGCCACTCATTTTGTACACAGCACATGACTAATGAGGGGCAAATTAAAGCCCAATTCCTCTTCCCCTGCTCGCTGCAGGCACTCAGCACACAAATGTGCCACTTGCATTTGCTGCCATTTCACAGCCCGTTTCATCTGATGTGAAATGGGGAAGGCAGTAAAGAATCAAATCAGAAAAACCATTTAACCTCCCAGATTATGAGAGGATATATCACTCAAAATGCAGCACTTCCCAGATCCTCAGTTAAACCAGAATCAGCCTGGCTGACTTGAATCCCAAAGACATCCAGGCTGTAGGGACACGGAGCTGTGACCTGACAGCACAGGGAGCTGGAGATGGATGTGCAGTAAATGCAGTTTTTAACAGATATTCCCAGAAATTGGAAACATTTTGCAGTTATATCTGCAACAATCACAGTCTATTCTATTCCATAACCAATATGAGCGATTACTTGAGGAGATATAACAAATGCAAAATGCTTTGAAAAAAGATTTTGAGAGTGATAAAAGATGAATTACACAAACACAGCAAGAAAACCAAAAAGAGAAGGGCTGCTCTACAGGAAGCACAGCTGATCCCTTCCTGTTTTATTGCTTTGGGAAAGGAAAAAAGGGGGGATAAATTAAGCACTTCATTCTGTAAGTAAGTTTTAAGGTAATCTGATTACAACAGCTCCCACTAGCACCATTCCAGAGCAGCAAAGGATAAAATCAATAATGAACATCAACATTTCCATTTTGTTTAGTGGCTCTGTAATTGAGCCATGAGAATCTGCCTTTCACTCAGGGCTTGGCCGAGGGAGGGCCAGGACTACCCCAGCTGGGATTTCTCCAGGAACTGCTCATTTATTGCTGAGCAAAGAGCAACATGGCTCCAAAGGTGATTCTCTGGTGTAATTCTGGGGGGAAAAGTATAAAAGCTGCTAGGATTTAGGGCTTGATTTGATGCTGCTGGAGATTCTGATAGCATTTGGTATTTAATGGTCATCTAACATCAGGCTGCTGTTGTCTTTACCTATCCTTGGATATTAAAATCTCAAACCAAACACTAATCCTTGTTCCCAGTTTAAACAGAGAAAGCAGGAAGGAAGTGGAACTCAGACCCATGGTCCTACTCATCAGTGGCTCAGGGAATGGACACCAGGCTCTAGGCACATCATCTACACCTTTTCCCACCTGAATTTTCAGTCTCTGTTATAAAATAGTTTCATCCCACTGAAATTAGAGTGATGCAAAACTTATCTCAAGTCTACATCCAGCACTGCCCCTGTCTACAGAGAAAAAACCTGCCCACAGTACTCATGGCCCCAATCTCCATCTCTTTCCATGCCCACACAGCTGCCCACACCTGGGCAATGCTTTCCTGCTCTCCTCACCCAGCTCTGGGGCTGGAGGTACCTCACTGTAACAACACAGTTTCCTTATTTCTGAATATCCATTCCACCCTTGTACAACGAAATCTTACCAGGAGAGAGTACCTGAAAATCTGAAATTTGCCCCTGTTGGGGCAGAGCAGCCTGGCCTTGTTTGCCTCTGAACCCCACTCCTGGTCCAGCCCCAGCTGGTGGTGCTGCAAGTGAGAACAAAAAAGAAAAAAGGATGAATATTTTTCTTACAACAGCTGGAGATTTCCCTAATCCCACATCCTCTGGGCCACCTTGAAGGTGCTCTGTGTTTGCCAAGCACGGGGTAAAGCAGGCAGGTTCCATCCCATGGAGAAGCCCAGGCTGCCCCACAGTGCAGGAGCAGTGAGACCTTTCTGCACTGCTGATGAGCAAATCATTCACTTCCAGCTACGAGGAGAGAGCCTGGTGTGAACTCAGAGTAATCCCAGGCTGTGCACGAGCCAGCAGCAGGAAATGCTGTCCTGACAGCAAAGCTCATGTTCGAGGGAGCTCCAGCAGCCTGGTTAGCGTGAGCACCCCTCAGCAGCGCTTCCAAAGCTCTGGATTGCACTCCAGGAAAGCCCTGGCACCGTGGCTGGGAAGTGGCACAGCAGTTTTTACACTCACTGCAGCCCTGGAGTCATCTCCCCCTGTGCCAGCCCAGGATGGGACTCTGCAGCTGGAGAGATCAATCCAAGCACAGCTCCAGCAGCGTTGGGACCCTCTCCAACCCAGGAGAGCATTTCCCACCAGGATCCCACCAGCTCCTCCTGAATTCCCTGCGTGAGAGGGAGCAGATACAGGAATAACATCAGGAGGGGCTGAGCCTCAGCAGATCCTCAGGCCCAGGGCAGAACACAAGTGAGCCTCAGGCCAGGGCTGCCATTTGCTCCTCACACATTGACCATTCCCAACACACAGGTGCAGGATGGATTTTACTGCCCACCCCAAGGGCGTTTTCCAGGAAGCCTCCTCTGTAATCCCAGGAATGAACAGAGACATCTCTGGGTGCCACACCATGAATCACCTCAGCGTCCTTGGGCTTTGCCACATCTCTGTTTTCTGAGGGAAGAACAGAAGGCTTAACAAAACCCTTCTGGGTTGTTTTTTTTTTTTTTTCCAAGGAGAAAATAACAACTGCTATGTCCACAATAGATGGAGATTTGTATCGAAAGCCATTTACTTGAAGGTGAAATATGTCCAGATCACAGAAAAAGCCCATTTTTCCAGATCCCATGTCTGCATTCCATGGTTCCCACTCTCCCTTTTTACTGTCATTTCTCCCATTGAGAAAAACTGAGGGAGAAAAAGAGCACGAAGATGTTCTGCCCAGATTTAAAATCACAGTGCATTCAGAAAAGCACTCAGTTTTTGAAAGGCAGCTTTTCCCAGACCATTTTCCAACAGGGAAGACTGGAATATCTGCAGAAGGTTAAACACTGTTGGTGTTCCCAAGCTTTATCACTGGACTGGTGCTTGCTTCACCTTAGGCAATTTGGGTTCAAACCCAGACAATTGGGAAATCTGGGAACCAAGGGGGTTTTGGCTCCTTTTGAAGCAAGCACAGCTTGGAGAGCTGCATGTCTGAGACCTGCTGGGCCACCCAAATCCCAGGAAACCCCACAGGGCTGGGAGCCCAGAAGGCTGGGAGAGGAATGGGTGATGTGTGACAGCCCTGTGGGCACCCAGCACGCTCAGATGTGCAGAGCCCTGGTGGTGCTTTAGCTCCCATCCATGTCCAACCCTTCAGGAATGAGGATTTCCGTGGGATCCTGCCCCATCCATGTCCAACCCTTCAGGAATAAGGAGTTCCATGGGATCCTGTCCCATCTGTGTCCAACCCTCCCTCCAGGAACGAGGAGTTCCATGGGATCCTGTCCCATCTGTGTCCAACCCTCCCTTCAGGAATGAGGATTTCCATGGGATCCTGCCCCATCCATGTCCAACCCTTCAGGAATGAGGATTTCCATGGGATCCTGCCCCATCCATGTCCAACCCTTCAGGAATAAGGAGTTCCATGGGATCCTGTCCCATCTGTGTCCAACCCTCCCTCCAGGAACGAGGAGTTCCATGGGATCCTGTCCCATCTGTGTCCAACCCTCCCTTCAGGAATGAGGATTTCCATGGGATCCTGCCCCATCCATGTCCAACCCTTCAGGAATAAGGAGTTCCATGGGATCGTGCCCTATCCATGTCCAACCCTTCAGGAATAAGGATTTCCATGGGATCCTGTCCCATCCCTGTCCAACCCTCCAGGAATGAGGAGTTCCAGGGATCCTGTCCCATCCATGTCCAACCCTTCAGGAATGAGGAGTTCCATGGGATCCTGCCTGTGGGAGGGGAGGGGAAGGGCTGTGTGACAGCAGAGCCATCAAGAGGGACGGATCACAACAGGCAGCAGTCTGGAGGCTGTAAAAATGAATGGGTTGTGTTTCACTGGGTTTGATGTGGTCGTATCATCTGTAAATTATCTACCCAGCCATTTTTTCCAGTTAGCCATTATTCTGTCAGGCCAAGGGCTGCCAATTCCAGCCCTCCCAACCATATGCACGGCTGTAAACCTTGAAAGCAGCTGTCTCCAAAGCAAGCCAGTTGGGGAAGAATAGGAAAACAAATTACATAAAAGCAGATTAACTTCTCTTTAACTTCCTTTAAAATATTTCTTCCCCACGGCCTTGGTAATCCCATTTTTTAAGGGAATTTGGTCTCTTTATTTGTTATTCTTATCAGTGTGACTTGAATTTAAAGCTTTATGCTTCATGTTTCTGCCCAGGGACCTGTTGTGATGATAATCCTCAGGCTTTTCCACGGTGGGAATGGCTCTTTGAGCAGTTTTCAGCCCCTTGCACTGATATTTCCCATGAGACAAAGACAGCCAGGGAATGCTTGGTACCTTCAGCTGAAGCTCCTCAGTGGACAGCAGCAATTTTTGGACGTTCTTGGGGGTTTTATTGTTTTCTCTTTTAACTTTGGACTGCTTGGATATGTGGCACTCACCTGCCCAGAGGAGCTGTGGCTGCCCCATCCTTGGCAGTGTCCAAGGCCAGGTTGGACAGGGATTGGGGCACCCTGGGACAGTGGAAGGTGTGCCTGCCCATGGCCAGAGTGGAACTGGATGAGGTTTAAGGTCCTTCCAACTAAAATCAATGTGGGATCCTGTGATGCCCAGTCCACAGATGGGCAGCTGAGGCACCAAACGGGCACCAGGGGCTTGATGGAGCAGGATCAGCCCTGTGTGGTGCCCAAGGGCAGTGTGACCACCTCAGTGGGCAGCTGTGGCTGCTGTTCCACTGCCAAAATCCCACCGGGAAGGGCTCTGCACGGCACAGGAGCCCTGAGCAAGGAGCCAGGAACCGCCCCAGGAAAATCGTGTGCGGCGTGGGAGGAGAGGCAGATTGGTCCCGTGGGGACAGCAAGAGATCAGAGAATTAAAACTGAACGAGCTCCCTGTGCCCTCTGCAATTAAAGGGAACTTGAAAGAGTTTCAATTTGGTGATATCATTAATTTCCCCTTCTCCTCCTCGCTCCCACTGCAGTTCAGAAGAGTCCTCCACTGTTTATTGACTGAGTGATGAAAGACTGAGCTGAAGAGACCCAAGAAAAGGAAAGTTTGAAAAGTTTTCAGCCCTTTCATCAGTTCTTTAAACAATGTTCAGAAAAACATGAGAGACAGGCTGTGCTTGAGAGAAATATTGTAATGAAAGCTGCGTGCAGTGGGCTTTGCTGTCCAAATGTGACTCGAATATTCGCAGCCCGATGTCGTGTGAAGATTTACTTGGCAATTTTGTCACAAACAAGGCTGTTGAGAAACACATTTATACCTACCCAGCTCTTTCCCTTATTTGCTAAGGAAAAAAAAACTGCTTTGGTGCACCAGCCGGGTAGGAAATGCTGCATGTAAGAGTTTAAAAATAAATGTATGTGCACATATGCCTGGCAGGAGTGCAGGGATCTCAGGGGGCATGGATTGTATGTGTCAAGCACCTCCTAAATAAAACTTGCTGCAGAGCACCCCCACTCAAATATTTCCAGAGATTTCTGCCCTGTGTTTCTTCTCCTGTAATTCCTTGCACTCTTGTCCTGTAGCTGGAAGGAAACTGAGTCTTGATCACCCCCAGGATGGTCCTGTAGGTGATGGGAGAAGCAGAGGGATGGGGTTCCACACCAACAGCCCAACTGGTGTAAAATGTCCTTGCCTGGAATTGCTGCCAACTCTCATTTTCCACAAAATCCCAGAATCCCAGAATGGTTTGGGTTGGGAGGGACCTTAAAGATCATCCAGTTCCAACCTCCTGCCAGGAACTAAAAGGATGATTGGGATCCGTGGTGCAGGAAGGGTTAACATGAGAATCCAATTAGAATGAAATCCTAATTATTTCAGCAATCAAAAGCAGTGACTCACCTTATGAGGGAGCCAACAGATGCCATCAGCACAGACATTTTCCTTGTTTATTTTCTTGTCTTCTCAGACTGGGAGGAGAACGTGGGGGATCCCATTCCTGGCCATCTGGCATTAGTGTGAAAAATACAGTGTGAGATTCTCCACAGTTGTCTCAGCAACTCCCTTGTGGATGACAAATTCCCATGCTCTCATGACAGCTTTGGTTTTTTCCAGGCTCTGCCCACCCATGACAAAACCCCAGGAGATCTGTCCATTTACAACCCCAGCCTCAACCAGCCCATACTGAGGTGCCTTAGGAAAACTGAATAATTTTTGGTCAGAACTGAGAATTTTAAACACTGGGGTCACAGGTGGTGAGGCTGGTGCTGATCATGGGCTCCCTGAGGGCTGCCCTTGTGGGACTCAAGGGCTGGTAGGTGATGCTGTGCATGGACTGACCATCAGGGACAAGCCCAGGCTTGGCTGGCAGCGCTGCCTTTTTGCACCTTCCCAAGCAGGACAAACTTGGCCCCAATGTGGTGTAACCACATCTCTCATGTGACCCCACTCTGCAGAGAGCAGGCCACGGAAGCTAAGTGACCGAGGCCAGCCTGAGGTGACATTTCAGGCACCATGCTCTCCTTGGCACCTGCAGCTGCCTCCTCTACACTCTGCATTTGTCTCAGAAAGACTGAAGAATGAAAAGAATGAAAATTTCCTTCTCCTTGTCTCCCTCAGAGCTGCCCCCTGAATCGCCCTGGACGCCGCGGCACCGCGGAGGCAGCTGTGGGAGCCTGACGAGCTCTGCATGCCCGGGAACTGTCTCCTAGCAATAGGGAAGATGTAAAACCCTCAAAATAACTCCTCCTTCCATTTCTTGTCGGTGACTCACGCTGTACAACGTGGGGTTTGGGGTTTGGTTAGGATTTTTGTCCTGGCTTTCTTACAGCCGAGCCGCTCGGTCTGCACGTGTGGGGTGAAACGAGGCTCAGCAAATTGGAGACCCCAGGAACATCCCGGGTGTTCACACAGCCTGGGTGCAGCTCACAGCCTGCTGACACATGAGAAGAAGCTGTGGCAGCTGTGATGATTTGCAGTTACGAGGTGTTTTGCACAACCTGAGCAGGGAAACCACCAACTCTGCTCGCTGTGTCCCACCAACGCTCAGCGGATGCTTTGCAAAACAGAGGGGAAATGGTTCTGGATGTGTTTAGTGTTTGGAAATTGGGAATAACCACATTCAGGGTGATGGAGTGATACAGTCTGAAATGATGGGAGGTGGTGTCTGGCCTGACAGGGGTTTTAGCAGCAGTGCTGAATAAAAAAGGAGCAGGTTTTCCTGTTCTGCTGTTGGATTTACACCATCCCACCACCAAGCTGTCATGAAGGACTGTGGAATTGTCCAGGACAGAAACAATTATTTAAAAACCAAACACACACAGCTAAATGGCCAGATCTCAGTCCCAGAAGCACCTAGACATCTTTCTAAGCTCCCCCATTATTTCCTAATCTTTTTCTTTTCCTGAGTAATCCTCACCCTCTACTTCTGATTGAAAAATACCTAAAAATAGTTGTGGAGAAGAACTCTAATGAATTATGCAATGGACATATGCTCTCACATCAAATCTTGATGTTTACTTTATCTGATGTCACGCAGAAGACTGAAGGCTGGGACTGTGCTGGGAGTGATCCCAGCTCTGCAGTGGGATTCTAGGTCACATCCCTCCATCTCTGCTCAGGCGTGGAGCACCTGGGAGAGCAGATGGCTGGACAATGCAGCTATGGCTGGTGGTTTAATTTTCCTGGATTAAGGAGCAAGTACTGTGCAAGGAGTTTGATTTGCTAAAGATGCAGCAGCAACCCTGGCACAGGAAAACCTTCCCCAGCTCCGAGGCTGAGCCGCCTTCTCACAGAGCTTCTGGTAGCACTGCAAATCTCCAGGCAACTCATCCACCAGTCACTTCCCAGTTATTGCCATTTTTATTGCTTATCTCTAAGAAATATCCAGCCAGAAAAGAGACAATTTAAAATCTACCTTCCAGCCACGCAAAGCGTGAAGCGCCTTATCCCGAAGTGACTGTAAAAAAAGGGGAGAACAAAGATCTTTCCCTTGTTTTATAATTCCTTCTCACTGCTTCTCCTCACCACTGTGAATCAGCAGATTTCAGACCTGCTGGCTCCAAACCAAGGCTGCCTCCAGAACATCTTCATCCAGCATGGCCTGATCCAGGGACTGCACGGCAAACCTGGGCTCCCTGCTGCTGCCCTGGCCCAGGTGAACTGGCTGCCAGCCACCTCAGCAGCTCCTGGCTCCCACACCCTGCTCACAAATGCAGCTGGAGCTCCTCAGGAAGTCACAGCTGGCAGCACCAAGCCCTAAGAACCCTTAATCATAACAACCGTCTCCCACCAGGAGTCTTTGAGGCTGAACTTGGACAAATCTTGTCCTGAGCAGTAAATGAAGGATGAAGTATGGTCCTGGAAAAAGAATTGCTAACCTTGACAGCTTCAATCTGACAGGAATTAATTAGCCAACAACAAAAAAAAAACCCCACCATTATTTCAGAGATGGGGGTAAATTGATTCCAAGTATAACTCCATTGCCTTCCACTGAAATCCATTAGGAGTGGATTTAGCCATTGCACAACATATCACTACAAACTCATCCTAAACCACATGGACAGATGTGAAGATTACCACGAGGGGCCTGAGATTTAGAATTCATAAATGAATTTCTTGTTTCTCTATAGAGGGGCATGGCAGGATTATGTGGAGAAAATTACACATTCTTGTATTGAATTTTAGTTAGGAGCAGCTTCGAGATAAAATTAACCAGAGCAGTGAATGGATTATAATAAAACAACACTGATACTAAAATAAAAAGGGAATTACTCTCTTACTTTCACACCTATCAAATTCAGAGGAAGAAAAAACCTACGGAAGCACTGTGTGTATTATCAGGACAGTCAATGAGACATGAAACAAGGACGAACTCCATTTGCCTGGGCAAAAAGCCCAGTTTGGAAGTAATTGCTGTAGTGGTGTAGCAGCTGCAGATATAGCCAGATCAAATCCAAAGATCAAACGCTTATTTCATTTTGATAAAAGTCATTAAACCACAAATCAACTTACTCTGGAGTACAGTCAGGAAATAGCTCTGTATATACCATCTGCACATAACTCTCCCTAATAAATTAAAGCAGTGACAGCAGATTTCTTTTGTGAAATCCTCAAACTTATATTTCATTAAGTATCAACATTTCTCATTTGGATTTTGTTTAGCAGATAAGCCCCTGCACCATGTTTCCAAGCAGAGCAGAGGATTTCTGGGCTGAGTGGGTGTTCTGGGCCCTGGCAGCTCAGGGCCAGGCTCAGAGCACGACTCAGCCTCTGGGCCTCAAGGAAGGCACAAATTGAAATATTCTTCTGAAAATATAAGAGCACAACTGTTGGATTTTTCTAATAAAACCCCATCAATTTGAATTCCTAGATATTAATGGATTCCCTGTCTGTGCTACGCCTGGAGATGTTCTTACTTCAAGCCAAACTATTCAAACATGAAGCAGGAAGGAAGGGAGTCAGTCCCTCATCAGGAGACTGAGGCAAAGTCAGGCTACCACAGGTGATGATATGAAAAATGACATTTATGCTGCAGGAATTTAATTAGACTGAGAAAGAATTTGTAGTAAAGATGTCACAATAACTCAAGACAAAATGAAAATCAGTCCAAAGACCTTCAGTCCCTAATTAGTTTGGGAATAGTAGATTAAAGATAAACTTAGAAAAATTGGTGGAGTGACTGGCTATTAGGGGCCATGACAATGGAGGATGTCACCTTAGATTTTTCATTTTTTGATGCTTTTCGGGAAGACCAAGTGCAGAAAAGAAAATCTAAAATCCAGGAGCTGATTTATTTTCTTTCTTCAAGAGATCAAACGTTTTTGTTTTTAATAAACCCAGTGACAGCCACAAGCCTTGGTTGTTGACACTGATTTTTTTCCTGAAATAATGAGCTGCGTGACACCTTGGTTATATATGGAAAACAGCAACTCTGTGTACAGACAACATTCCATTTCTGTGTACTGCTGTTTGAAAAGCAAGGGAGAAAAGGTCCTTCTGATCATCCACAATAAGTTATTTTCTCAGTGCTGGCTTGTTCTGTGCAAGACAAATGAAAGGAATAACAAAGCAGGATGTTCACAAAAGAACCAGGAAGATTTTTGAGCTCGGTGATTGATCTGGATGTGTTCATATTTAGGCAGGAAGAAAAGGAGTTTATGCAAAACATTTTGCAGTCGCCACTAAATGGATTTTAAAGCTTTGTGATTTTGGTGGAGCTTTTCCAGCTGAGCCCTCATGTCCTACCTGGCTTTGGGGTGCTGATGTCCTTCATGTCAGGGGTATCTGGCTGCTTCACCCCCTCCAGTGCCAGCAGCAAATTCCTGCTGATTTCCAGCTCTCAGCTCCCAACACAGCCATGGAATCATGGCATGCTTTGGGTTGGAAGGGTCCTTAAAGGTCATGTCATTCCATCCCCCTGCCACCTCCCAGGCTGCTCCGAGCCCCATCCAACCTGGCCTCAAGTATTTCCAATATATTGACCAAGCAAAAATAAAAGTCACACACTTGGGTCATTCAAAACCCTCATTTTCTGTTCCTATTAAAGGAAGAGACCTGAAGGAGGAAGCAGACTGAAATCCTGGGAAGAGGCCATCCTGACCAGGGGATTTTCTGTCCATGGCTCTCTGAATTCTCCCTAATTCCCATGAATTCTTTCCCTGACTTAGGCAGAAAAGCAAGTCAGGGAACTGACCCATCCTTCATCCTCCAGATGTATTCACTTGAACAAACAGAAAGGAAAACAAAACACAGAAAAGACAATTATGTCCTGTCTGCCTGGCTTGGAGAAGGGGCCTCACCCCTGCATCCCACAGGTTGTTAAATCTACCACACACTGCATCTTCTTCTATTTTATCCCAAGTGGAACAGACCCAGCCAATCAGGGAAACTCAAAACTGGGAAGAAAATACATTTATGAGGAAAAAAAAGTAGCATTGCATAGCTTGTACACATGGTAACAGCATGAACAGAGGCTATTTTGTGCTGTCATTCAGCTACATCCTTGCTTGAAATAATTCCTTCAAACACTACCTAAAACATGGATAGAGTGCACAGAGGAAAACAGGAGCTATCCAAAACCTGCATCCCAAGTGCCAAATTTGCTGAGTTTCTTTTTATTGTGAATTTCATGTAACCCTATCAACCCTCATTTCTGCTCCAAAGAATTTCCCAGGGCTGTGCCAGAGCCCTTCCTGCACACCGTGTCCCTGAGAACACCCTCAGTGCCTCATCCCCACAACCCCACTGTGCTTTCAAGAAAATCCTGCACTCTGGAGCTTCAAAAATTCCTCTCTTTGACCTTCCTCAAGGGCAGGGCTGTTCCCCCATCTGCAGGGCAGTGTCAGATGCTGCTCTCAGCCTTGCAGTGCATATGGTGCTCCCCATGCTGTGCCCTGTGCCACGCTGGCCCCGGGCTGTCGGTGCAGGTGCAGCACAGGCTGCTGCTCTGCTGCTGATTCCTGCTCGTTAGTCACTCTCCCCACTCTTCTCCTCGGCTCCAGTCATGCTGTTCTCCTCTTTGCTGGAGTGTTAAACCGAAGTAGGAAAAGCATCCTTCAAAATATTCAATCTGTCAGGCTTTTCTTTCGACCTTCTGCAGGGTCATAGAATAGTTTGGGTTTGAAGGGACTTTTGAAGTCATCTAACCAACTACCAAAATAGGTCAAAATAGGTTTTTGAACATTTATCTAAACATTTTTCACTATGAAGGAGGAGTAAATTACATTACACACAACAGCAGGCTGAAAGTCTGCTTGAATTTTTGAGTCCAATTCCCACAGCCAGGGAGAAGAGGGATTTTTATCTCACCAGCACATGAGACTGATGACACTTTCTTTAAATCTCACTTTGTTTGGTTTCTTCATTAGAACACGAGAGATTTCTGAGTGAGGAGTGGGTGGGAGGTTACACCCACCTCGTCCAGGTCAGGGCTCCTCAGCAGCCTCCTAATGCTGCCCCAGCAGTGGCAGGAGGGGATGGGCTGTGCAGGAAGCTCAGCAGGATGGAGAAAAACACAATTCTTGCATGGGGAGTAGGCAGGGAAGAGGGCAACCACGGCAGATGGCAGAGCTGAGGCATCACCCAGTGGCTCGTGCTGCATGACAAGCTGTCAGCATCTCTGGGAACAGCAACCCTATAATTACACACATCCCTCACACCACAGCTCCCTGCCTGGAGAATCCCTCCCCACAGCCCCCAGAGCCTCAGAGGCACAGACAGAAGGGTGGCACACTGATGCCTTGATGGGCTTACCTAGAAACAGAGGCTAAATGGAATTAAGGGAATAAAAAGCTGTTATATTTTTTTGAAGGATATTCAGGTACATTTAGGGCAGACAAATCTGCCCTACATGCCAAAATTCCTACATGCCAATCTGCCTACACCCAAAAATGGATGATGGGTCACAGGTTTGCACACTTTGATAAGTTTGGTCCATTTGCATATTGGGGGTTAATCTGCCAATTCCAGCTTC
This sequence comes from Ploceus nigricollis, assembly GCA_013399945.1. NCBI lineage: Eukaryota > Metazoa > Chordata > Aves > Passeriformes > Ploceidae > Ploceus > Ploceus nigricollis. The sequence goes on from VXBC01012392.1 coordinate 78,928, forward strand.
AGGTAATGAAGTCATTGACCCCAAGTTTGCTCCCCCAACTCACTTTTGTTCCCATCTCTGGGGCCTGAGGCAGTGAGGTGTCCTTGATTGCCAGGCCTGGAGAGGAATTGTGGTGTCTGCCCCAAATGGGAGAGCAGCAGCTCACACTGTGTGTGGAGTTTGGAGTTACACACTAAAGAACTGCAGGGTTACAGATAGATGGAAAATAGAAAAGCTGAAATCCTGAAGCATCAACACCATCAAGGTGCTCTGGGCAAGCCTCTGAGAGGGGAGAGGAGCTTGTGCTGTGCTTGGCCAGCCCAGCCCTGGCCCCATCCCTGCCTGGATCCAAGGGCACTGAGGGATCACTCCCTGCCCTGCCACCTCCCTCACCACATCACATCACTCAGCCAACACTGAGAGCACCTCTGAAAGCCCAGCACACACAAATCTTCTATTTTAATGCCAAGGTCCGAGTCAGAGGAGAGAGTTTAGAGTTTACTCTATTTAAGATCTATAAAATTAATTACTGGTCACTTGACAAAATAAATTGACCCTATAATAAGGTTTCTAAAAATGCAATTGGTGTGCTTTGTTAAATTACATTTGTACACAGTAGCAAGTTCTTCCCTGCCTTACACCTCCCCTAATGCTCTCCTCAGTGAGTATAAGGCTGGCAGAATTTAACCTCTAATATAAAAGTGGCATGCACTTATTTCCCTGGGGAACTGACCCAATCCTGAGCATTGCCTATTTATAGCACTTTCAAAAATAAATCCTGAGGAAAGAGAGTAAAATGCTGTTAGGAAAGGCTATATTTGTTGATAAAACTATGAAGAAAAAGTAATATAGCTGTGTGTTCCCATCCAAAGTTACTTTCAGTGGGTGTTGTAAATTTTAAATTGTTACTAAAACTGTGTAACTCAGAACTAAACTGGCCTGAAATCCCAGAACTGTTTGGGTGGGAAGGGACCTTAAATATCCCCCAGTGCCACCCCTGCCATGGCAGGGACACCTCCCACTGTCCCAGGTGCTCCCAGCCCCAGTGTCCAACCTGGCCTTGGGCACTGCCAGGGATCCAGGGGCAGCCCCAGCTGCTCTGCCCACCCTGCCAGGGAACAATTCCTAATTCCCGATATCCATTCCGCTTTGTCCTGTCCCTCCATGCCCTTGTGAAATGCTGCACAGGCAGACAAAGCTCCCTGCTGGACCCTCACCAGCCCAGCCCTGAAGGTTTCCTCCCTCTGTGCCTGCAGGACTGGAGGCCACGGCTCAGGACCTGCTCTGATGGCCCCAAGGCAACCCTGCAGCAGGGTGGTGGCTCCCAGACAGCTGAGATGATAGCAGGGATGTTTCACAGCTCAGAGCTGTGAGACAGCAGGAGGAGGATGGGGATAACTCTGCAGCTGTGACAGCAGCCCTGCAGAAGTCCCCGCTGAGGGAAGGAGCTGGCTCGCTCCAAACCAGCAGCCAGCACGGACAGTCAGGCAGCAACAACAGAGTGAAGTTATTTGGCAACACAGATGGGCCCTGAGTCATTTCTTGGATCTGTCTCCAAACACAGTGTGACAGTCAGAGCTACAGTCGGGTTTTGGAAGAGCTTGGCAAGGAGCAGACAGTGATAAATGTGCCAAATATCCTCTGACCTTCTCACTGTCCCGTTTTCCCATGGCTGTGTCCTGCCTGTGGCTGCAGCTACCATCAGCCAAGCCCACAGCACAGCAGTGCAGCCCCAGAGACCACTTCAGTTACTGGGCTGGAGAGGTTTTATTCCAAAAAATCCAGGATACTTGAGGAAAGCTCACTTGGAGCTGACTCAGTGAATAATCTTTCAGAATCGCATCCGCATTTGGCCTGGAGCAGAGGAAAGATTAGAAATTCCCCATCTCTGATTCTCATGAATACAGATTTCCATGCATTCATCACTGCCCCTGGCACTGCTCTGCCCGTGCCCCACTGCAGCTGGCAGAGCAGGAGAAGGGATCACAGGGAATGTTTGCCCATGGGAAGTGTCCCAGCCTGGGGAGCCGGTCACAGGGGACACGTGGTGGGGACAGCCAGGAGGGAGGAGACGTCCTTTCAAAAAGAACCACAATCCTTTCATTCTCTGCGTGTTTTTCTGGAGAGCTGGGAGCGTTTGTCCCCTTTCATTCTCCCTGCTAACTTTTACCAGCAGAGAAAACCAGGCAGGAGTGACACTGGAGCAGAGCAGCTTCCCCGTGCCAGCAAAGCCAGACTCAAAGTCACGGCGCCGACTTCCTGTGATGAAATATTGATCCAAAACTCTGTCACACGAGAAGCACTTTAAAATCACCCTGGTTTTATGTACAAATTTTTTTATTTTTTTTTCAACTGCAGCCTAGTGCTACCAGCTCACTTTTGTTAAATTACATATGAAGAAAACTGACTTTTTAAAAAAGGCAAATATGCCTTGTGAGGAATTTCAAAATAAATTATTGTGTTCGGCTTGACATTTTTAAAATTCATTGTCATTTTCAGCAGCAGTGAAACAAAAGGAAGTTCTTTTTCTTATTCTGTAGACATTATAACTTATCAATCCTCTCTTCTTTACCCTTTGGCAAAAAAGGAAAAGAAAATAAATTGGAAGAAGAATTTTCTTGCAGCAAAGTTACCCAAAACCATGATCAATGCTCTCCAAGCAGGAAAATCTGAAGGAATCAAAGGCTTCATGAAACATTCATGGCAACAATATGCTGACAAATAGTTTCTCAGTCAAAACTTTTCCCTGGCTCTACTTAACATGGCCTGTGTGAGTTCAAGAACTCATTTCTGGAGCACCAGAAGGCCAGAGGGGTTTAGCTCATCTAGCTGGGCTTTTTCCAAACAAACTCCACAAATCCCTGGAGGTCACTTGATGGAGCTAAATAAACCCTCTGCTACTTTTGGATGTGCTGACTCAACTCCCATCCCAGCCTCGGTCCACGGAGGTTCCTGAGCTGAAGGACAATGAGCAGGAGGTGCTCAGCCTCCAGGTATCCATGAGAAATCCCTCCATGACCAGAGATCCCATTTGGAGCCAGCCCAGCACACCCAGCCAAGGCTCCAGCCCTGTCCCCCTCTGCTGCTCAGACCTTCCACACCTGGGTTTTGCCTCACATCTCCTGGTTTGATGAATTGTGAAATGACTGCGTGCTGATCATTAGAAAAAACTTGCTGCAACAAGGTAAAAATTGGGATGAAAGAAATCAGGTGGCATTCCAGGAGCCATCACTAATTATTTGGTACCTAATGAATGACACAATTCGCTTGTTGACCTTGTCAATCTATGCAGAGTTCTAACTAATTAATAAAAAACTGAAACTACCAAGGGTCTGAGATGTTTTTGGTCGACTTTGACCCAGAGTGACACCTACACTGATCCTGGAATGTTGTTAGAGCTCAGTGACACAGGGCAAGAGGCACCAGAACACAAAATGCTGCTCAGATGAACTTGGCAAGATTCTGGGAATAAAATTTCATGGCCTGAAGCTGTGCCACCTTGCTGGGATAGCATCCAATGTCTCCTGTCAAGCTCCATAAACTGGGGTAATGAGTGAGCAGCACCTGGCTGGCCCAGGCAGGGCTCTCATTAGCCAGCACAGGGCTCTGCTGTCACCTGGGCAGGGCCACACCAAGTCCTCACCAGGAAGGGACAACTGGCCTTTGCAGGAGTGGCAAAACCCAAGGGGCAGCTAGAACAGGAAAGCTAACATCATTCCTGGTGCTGTTGTGGGAGGTTTTCAGTCATGGCTTTTCACGGTGTGAGGATCACTCAGAGACTCAAGAGCCCTTTGGGGCTCTTCAGGAATAAATGAAAGCCTGTGAAAGCTTCCAAGGTGTTTCAAGTGAACAAAACTTGGGTGTAAAACTACAACCTTGAGCCTGGAATCAAGTGGAGACACAGGGTTGCCAGAGTGGAAGACACCTTTCCACAGAGAATGTAGTCACTTCTTTCCTTGAACTCTCTCTTTCTCAATTCCACCTTTTATTGATAGATGCAAAGTAAGACTAATGAACTATTGATAACCCTGGCACAAAGGATTATTAGACAAAGCAATTTCATTTGGGGGGCATTGATTTATATGTCACAACCAGAGTACAAATGAAGATGGTAGTTAGGCAGGGTGAAGTTGAATGCTAAACAGGTGGGCATCCTGTTTATTCCTAACTCCTGCTTTAAATGCTCACAGACACATTTACCTGTACCTCTGGATATCCTATATATTTAAAGATATGGTTGCAGATTTTCTAGTAATTGATGGCATTTGGAGAGAAACCTGAAGCAACCCAAATATTAAAACAGAGCTGATGTTTTGAAGGGCCTGAACCTTGACAAGGCATCAGACTGAACGATTGGGTTGGAGCCAGGGATTCCCAAAAACACAAAGAGATGCCCAGGCACAGAGGGAATCCACAGGTAAAAGCAGGTGAAAAGAAGGGGTTTGTCCTAAAACAGCTCAAGCAAAGTCTGAAATGTGCCTGAGATGGAGAGGCTGAGCAGAAGATGGGTTTTACCATGGCACACTCCAGTGCCCTGTCTCCCTTCATCCCATGACCTCAGAGAGCTGGAGCCAGCCAGAGCCGTGGAGCTGCTGATCAGCATCTGTGAAGAAACAGCTCTGGTCCTGAGGCCCAGGTAGACAAAATGCTGCCAAATTTTAATTCTCATTGTCTGTGGCGTTCACCTGACATTGAATGTGATGCCAGCTGCTGTGCTGTTGTGAAACCAGGAGTGAGAGTTGTCCTCTTTTGGTGAAACCAAAAGGAAGTTTCAAAGTCTAAGACACAGACACTTGATTTTGTGGGCTGCAAAAAGGCAGCCAGCCCCCATTTCTGTCTTTAAAAAGCTCTCTCCAGCTCTTCAGCTCTTAAAAGGCACTGCCATTGCCTCTCCCCAGCACAAGGAATCCCTCCAGATCCCAGGCTCAGATAAAACAATAGAAGGGCAGTGCCCAGGTGATCTGACAGTGCTAAGGCAAAACCAATATCCCAGGATTTCCAGAAGGCTGCTCTGCTTGTGATTTCAGTCTGGAAAATGGTAAAATAAATCTGAACTTTAATGAACTTTCAAAGGAAAAAGGTTTCTTTGTTTTAATACAAGCCACAACAATAGGACATTGCCCTACCTTAGGCTCTGACACTCAAAACCCATCTCCAGTACTTCAGGGATTAAATTATTTTCTGAAAGCCAACTCATTCCCACCATTATTACTCCTATAAAGCTGTGAGGTTTTTTGCTGCCCCCCCTTCTATTTTTTTCCAGGGCTAGAAATAGATTGAACTGGCACTTCAGGATGCTGAGCTGCAGTTTCAGTTGAGCAGTGTGCTTCACAGAGATTTATCAAAAATGACAAGATTCAACATCTAGGAGATGTCTTGTAGTGCCCAGGAGCTCAAAGAAGATGCAGCAGTTACAAGAGTAACCAGAGAAACCATAAGAAAAGTGGTAGAAAAAGAAACACGTGGTGCTTGAAAATCAAAGCTCTGGCAGGAATGGGCACTTGTGCTGGTCAGCACTGGCCATTAGTGAGCAAAGCATCACTGCCTGCCTCCTCCACATGAAAAACCAGGGAAATCAGCCCTTCATTTCAGTTATAAACTGCCTGGCAGGTACCTGTCAGAGGCCACAAGCTGCAGAGGTTTCCCCTGTTCCATTTGCAAGCAGCGTCGAACTGGGTGGAAGTGACGAGTGTCTGTGATCACTTCTTCTGAACTGAGCCATCCCTGGAATAAAACATAACATCCCATAAGTGTGGGAATCCAGGGCATCCCTCTGGCTGCCCTGGAAGGTCTGGGACCCTGGCAGGGGGTCAGGAACCCCCCTGTACAGAGCCCTGAGAGACACTGTCTGTGATCCCTGTCCATGGAAAAGAGTTTTCAATCTTACAGGATGAATTACAAGTTTTGAGTGTCTGATATAAGCAGTAATTAGTGTGGCATGGGTGCAAATGTAGAANATGAGTGCAGTCTCTTTTTCACCCACATGCATGCAAAGCAAGTTATATGTGAAAAAGGCTAAGGAAAAATGGGAATATCTGGACAGTGAATGTGTGTGAAGTGTAAAATCATCTCCTGGGCATGGTCAGCCTTTGCCTGGATAATTCAACAAGCCCAAACAAACCCTCGTGGCTGAGAGCCACCCTGCAGCCAGACTCCATCATCCCCACTGCAGTGGGGTTCAGGCAGATGGAGGCACTGATGGAGACTGGATCCCAGCATGCAGAAGCAGCAGCATCCTTTCAGTGCTCAGAGCAGGACCAGGAGATAAAACAGAGAGATAAAATACCTGGGGGCTGTTCCCAAGTCCTGCAGTGAGTCAGGCAGGTCTCTGCAGAGAGGGATTGGAGCTGGAGAGAAGAGCAGTGAGGGAAACCTCAGCAAGAAATGAGCACGCCCAGGTTTCTTCTCACAAATGATGGTTCTAACAAATGTCTGCAAGAGATAACACTGCAAAACAAAAAGTTTGCATAACAAAAAGGGATCTGAAAAAGAAACCTCCGCAGTAAAAGAGTCAGGGAGGAGGCTGTAGGTCTCCTAATTCCTTTACAGAGGTCAAAGGCAAATTCCTCCACGAAGAACCAACACACCAACCATGCTCCCCTCCCCTCCCTGAGCCAGGACCTTCTCCTGTAGAGACGTGGAAGCAGCCTGGAGGAGTTAGGCTAATCCAGGCAGGAGCAAAATGGAAATAACTCCCACAAGACCATTGGGAAAACTTAATCCAATCTTCTCTTGTGAAGCAGATATTATTCCCCTTTTAGTTGCCTTCAGTGGTGATAAAGTGCAGACAAAGGAGATAAGGGACTCGCACACCTCACATTTCACCACTCACAGTAAATACACTCCTCACTTTCGCTTATCTTCCAGCCTGGTATGGATTTCCTTTTAGTAACCTCCTGAATTACAGTCAAATTATACTTTCAGGGCCATTGAATTGCATGGCTTGCAATACCTTAATGGGCTCTGTTCTGGCTGCTCAGGAAGGACTTGTAATCCCTGTCTTCTTCTATATTTCAGGGAGCCTTAAGGACGTGTTTCAGTGCCAGGCAGAACAGCCCTTCACTCACCAGAGCAAGTGCCACACAAACAGTGCATGGGCAAGTGAGCCATGGCCTGGGGCAAAAATATTAGCAGTGAATGCTTCTTCTTTTGCCTTGCAGTGCCAGCCAGGGTTTGGGTGGCACAGTAAGCCCAAAACTCTCTCAGACACGAGTTCTGTGTGATTTAATGGCACAGTCGATACACCAGGTGCTGGCTGGTCTGCAAAATATTTGAAAATAAATGGAAGTTTTAATGCCCAGAAATGGTGCAGAGTGCCACATTCCTCCTGACAGCTTATCTCTTAGATGGGCTTTTATCCTGCAATAAAGAAGTTGTTGCTTTGTTAGGTATGGGCTCTGCAGCAAACAAAACTCAGAGTGTGGTCAGGAGCTTTGCTGGGCTGAAATCAATTTTTGAATTATACAAACATTTAGGTAATTGAAATAGAGGGGGGGAATAAACACAGGCTGAAAGTCTAAAAAGCCCTCTTGTTCTGGAGAGGATCTGGAAGGATCTCAGGGATGCAAAATGCCCCTCCTGCACCTGCCAGAGCAGGTCCCAGAGCTGCTGCACCAAACCCTCCCCAGGGAATCCCTCTGATCACCCAGCCCATAAATGCTCAGAGGAGAAGTGGGGACACTCTGGGGGAAGAACATCTGTGCCTTCAGGGAGGAAAGAATACACAGACCATGGAAAACAGCAAAGTGTGAGATGTGGGGCTCCCTGCAGTGCCACACCACAGGGGACACTGGGGACCTGCCACGTGCCAGCACCGTGACCTTGTGGAGCCACCAGCCCGTGACACTCGATGCTTTCCAGCTAAATCAGCAGGTTCACTGAGAAAAACTGCACACTGGAGATAATCAGAGTAGGAACTGCCCCTGTCTGCAGCTAATGGGGGAGAGATAAAAAAATCTCCCTCCTCCCTTTATTCATCCTGCTGTTTGTAAAACCTTATCATGTTTTTTCCAATTGTATTCCCAATAAGCCACGAGGTAAGAAATAGTGTTTGCCAGCCCTGAAGAGAAGTAATCTTTGTTGGCAACATTTCTCAGGGAAAATAACTGTTCAAATAAGATGTGGGAGGAAATTTCCCCCTCAGACAATCTGAGGAGCTGTCGACAGGCAGCAGATGAAAGGCGAGGAGCGCTGGATGCCGCGGGCCGTGCAGGGAACACGGGCAATGGCTTCAGCAGCTTGGGTTCAAATGGAAAATTAATTTCTTTCTGAGGGGATCCAAAGTGCTTTTCATGCTGTCCTTCCTTTAAACACTCGGTGATTTAATTTTGCTGAGCGCAGAGAGGGATGAGAAGCGAGTCACTAAAGGAGGGAGCTCAGCCCCGGCTCCTGAGGCAGCTCTGGGGTCACGGTGACCCTCCCAACATCTGTGCTTGACCACAATATTCACTGCTTTTGCCCTTCACTTGGAGCAGGAGCCAGCCTCCACGAATCAGGAGTTTATTAAGGCAGACAGCAGGATTTCTGCTGGCAAATTCAGAGTGGAACCAGGTGATCTCTAAGGTCCCTTCCAACCCCACCCATTCGGTCATTCTGTGATCAATTTTGCACTGGTTTTCCCCAGCATTAATATTCCTGATGGCAAAACAAACTGTGACAGATGTGTTCTACCTTAAAACAGACATGCTGCCTTCACAAGAGGAGAAAAATGGATGAATATGAAAATGGCCATCATGAATATTCAGATACATTTGCAAATTAAGATACTTCAACTGTGTCCTTGTCCTTTGTGCGTTTTCCACAAATATTGAGAGGGGAACTCTCCCGGGAGAAACGTTCACCAGCACAGCAAGTTTTTAAGAAGGAAGCCACTCAATCTACAGCAAATATGCACAACATGAACATTGTGTGTATTCACAGGAGAAAGATGATTCTGGGAACCTCCAATTAGGCAGCAGCAGCTTTTCCCACAAAAGAACTAAAGAAAAAGGCTTATTTTGATAAATTTTTCAGCACAGATTTTTGAAACGGGAAATACAAACATGAGAAAAAGACAAACTTCGCCCATGAATTATTCCCTCAGAATTGTGAGGGGGGGAGTGCCCCCTCGAGCCAGGCTGGGAGCAGCAGCTACCCTAAGTCAAGTGTGTTGTTAACTGCGTGCAGGCAGCAGCTGACCCTGTGTGTGCTGACCTGCCTGAAAGCCCTGGCTTGGGGCCCCCGGCTCAGGAATCTGCCTAATTAATTTTTAATAACCCAACCTTCATCTCTGCCTGCAGCCTGACCTGCTCTGGGGTGTGCTCAGTGATCACCACCTCCTCCAGCCACCCCAGTGCCACCTCTGCCTGAGGGATCCTTGTCTCAAGAACCCACAGCCATCCCCTTTTCCCTTCCATAAGCACTGCAGAGGATGCTGTTGCTGTGTCAGTGTCTCTGACAGAACCCAAAGCAGCAGCAACATCCCATATTTACCCTTTCAGTTTAATCACCACAATGAAGGGACATGAAAACCTCTCCCTGTAATTCCACCTGGAGGCTTTCTCCCACACTGAAACATTGCACATTGTCCAGTTTTGTTAGATTTCCCTCAGAGATGCCCAATAACCTCCAAATAAACCCAATTCATATCACCACCAGATGTGCTCATTTTGCTTTTCATGGCAATATGCTGTGAGAGGTCTCTGGGTGGGAGGTAACAACCCAAACAAGAACAATTCCTGTTTAGCTGGTTTGAAAGTGGAGCTTTCAATATCCTGGCCTGTCTCTGAGTTTTTATTTAACTTGGGGAATTTTTCAGTTTACAAAATGGCCCGACAAGGATAATTAGGGTAGAAACATGCCTGACAATTCCAAATGCTCCCTGTCAAGCATATGGGCTAACACCTATTTTTTATTAATTCCCTGGTTTTCAAAGGGTGATACAGTTGTATTAGCAGCAGTGTGTAGGTGGCTCATTTTTCCCTCCTCACATTCCCTTTGACAGTAGTTTGAAATAACATTCATCAAACAGTATAAAAGAAGTCGAAAGAAATTAATTAAGCAACCTAGAAGGAAAAATAAGATGTCTTTCCAACAGGACTTGCATTATTCAGGTTTATAGTGCTGCACAGTGCCATTTTCTGGGAAGAAAAGGCAGGATAATGGTGTAACCCTGCTCCACTATGAAACAGCACATTTGGAGCATCACTGGTGATAAGGAAGTTCTGAAACTGGGAGTTTCCTATTGAAGATTTGCTCTGAATAGCATGCAATATATACATATATAAATTTTTATTTGCTCATATATCATTGCTGGCACCTCCCCCAGAAGGAATTGGAGATTTCTGATCCTCTGCCTGCCTTCTGGCATTCAGGGTTGGGGGCAGAGATGGTAATGCTGTGTTTAATTTAATCTTAACAAGTGAACAGAATCCTGCTCTTTAAAAGTCCCTGTTGTTCAAGGGTGTTCAAACAAACATTGCCCAGGTTTTGCCCAGCAGCCACACGTGGCACTGCAGGGCTGGATTCCAGCTCTCCAGCTGCAATGAGGATTATCCATGGCTGCACACTTCATGGCACACACACTCCCCTTCCACTCCCTGTGCTGCCCCAGGCTCCCCGGCCTCGTTCTGCTGCTCCAGCTCTCCCTGTGCCAAATCCTGATTGAATCCAACCAGCAGCACCACAGGGAATTCATCTGTGTCCTCTCCAGGCTCAGCCCTGGTGAGAAGTCATCCAGCCATTCTCCTCCACTGAGCTGCTGCCAGCTCTGGCTTGGTCACACGGCTTAGGGGACACGAAATTCCAGCTGTTCCAGAAATTCCAGCTATCCTGCTCTGCTCCTGAGGGATGGCCTCAGCACTGCCCTTCCTGCATCCAGCCAAAACAACCAGAGTGCACCTGACATCCCATCAGTCCCCCAGTTCTAAAGGAATCCTGATTTAACAGGAGATCACTCACCCAAGTAATTTCCAGGCATCTAAACCAGGTACCCATTGCAATCCAAAAAACTGGCTATGAAAACGTGGATGTAAAGAGCTCGGGATCTCTCTGTGACTGCTGGCAGCCTCCCGGCTGCTTTATTAAACACAATCCTCAGGTGAGTCCTAATTTCATGTTCACATTATCAGCTGCTCAGGGTAATAGCACAGGAAAGGCCACGGATGTAACAGCACCAGGTTCTGTCACTCCCAACCAATCTGCTGGGTGTAAGGGAGCCCCAAGGAAGGGATGAACTGTGATTTATGCAAGAAACATCCCAACACATCCTTCATCTTTCTCACCAGATGCTGGCTTTACCTGAGCAACGCCTCGAGCTTCTCTTTGTCCTTCCACCAGCCTGGCTTGAGCCCAGCAGTCAGGACAGACACAGGGCTGTCAGCAGCAGGGCTCCAGCCCAGCTAAACCCAGCTTCCACTCCAGCACAGGACTGAAACCTGGACTCTCCTTTAGTGCCCACATTCCCTTGGGCAAGTCCCCTGGAGCTGGATGAGCAGTGGAGCACCATCCCTTGTGCACGTGCCAGGGCTGGTGCTGCCCTGTCCTGCCCACCAGGACTGATCCTCCCCGTGCTCTGCTTCCCTCTGGACAGCTCCATGGGAATTCTCCTTCCAAGAGCCTCTGGAAGGCTTAGGCTGTAATTGCTTGTAAACCACTTAGGCAGTAAGTGATACAGAAATCCAAGTGGTAATTGTAGCAGAGGCTTGAGATTAATCTATTTTTGGCTTGTCAGACGTTCTTATGGACCTGATTCAAGGCAGTCACTGAAAGCTGTAAAGTGTCCAAAAAGTGACAGGAAAAAATAGTTTGATTAAAACCATTCCAGAGGCAAATCCAATCTTCAAGACACTCTCTGAAACCTGTTGGTGTAGCCTGCAGGTGAGGCACTCGTGAACATCATCTGGGCAGAGACCTGGGGAGAGCTACAAAAAGCTTTATGTCAAAAAAAGAAGGTGCTTTAATTTTGGATTCCCAAAGCAGAACTGTGCAGGGAAACTCAGAGAGAAAAGGTAACAGGGTCTGCTGAGAGGGGATAAGGAGCTTGTCCTGATCCAGGAAGCAGGGCTCTGATGACTGAAGAACATCCCACAGGTTCTGTTTTGCTCACCTGCCCTCAGGTGACACCGTGAGATGGATGGACACCTGCACTTGATGGCCTTAAAGATCTTTTCCAACTGTAATGATCCCAGGATTCCCTGACTGCCAGAGGCACTGTTTGGTGTGACTGAAGAACCCCAAACCCTTGGTTTATCTCTTTATCTCCCACAGATGGGAGCACCAGTTCATTATTAGGAACTGGAAACATCTTCTTTCCCCACAGAGCTGCAACATCTCCAAACTTTCCACCAACTTCCATTTTCTATAGCCTCAAGGTCAAGATTACCCTTTATTATTTTTTCCATCATTTCCTTCCCATTTACTTTGGATTAGTGGATGTTCTGTCAATAAGGACTAATGAAATTCCAGGCCAATATAAATTCTGTCTGCTCTACGAATGGTTCTTTTTTCACACAGACTTTCCATGAAATAAAAAGTGACTGATGCCACAATATGCTTTAATTATTTTCTTCATAAACTATCAAATTAAATTTTAAGAAGCTGGAGATGTCTCTTATTAAATTGGGACTGAACTCATAGATGTAACTCTTAATGAAACTTCCCACACCAGAAAGCTTTTTTGTAATGTTAATAATTTTCAGCAGCCTGCCCTATGCAATATCTCACCAGAACTAATGATTTTCACATTCCACCCCCTGCCATGGGCTGGGACACCTTCCCCTATCCCAGGCTGCTCCAAGCTCCATCCAGCCTGGCCTTGACACTTCCAGGACTTTCTAAGCCACATCATTATATAGAGCCTTCCATATTTTAGCTTGGATTTCCTACTCACTGTATCAGGAAGTTTGTCCAAAAAGCAGTGCTGAACATCCCAATAAATATCCCACAGCAGCACCAGGTAAGTCACAGCACACCTGGAAAACACAGACATTCATCAACACCAGCTTCAAGGGAAAAGTATTTTCACTAATTTAAGCAGCAAGAATCTCAAATTATCAAAGGAAAAGCCAGAGAAAAGCTGGTGTGTGAGTGGAATCATGGAATCATTAAGGCTGGAAAAGCCCTCCAAGATCTTGGAGTCCAACCGTTGTCCAACACTGCCATGCCCACCATTAAATCATGCCCCAAAGAACCACATCTACACATTTTTTGAACACCTCCAGGGATGGAGATTCTGCCACCTCCCTGAACAGCCTGTTCCATTGGCTGACCACCCTTTCAGGGTGGAATTTTCCCTGATATCCCATCTAACCCTCCCCTGGTGCAACTTGAGGCCATTTCCTCTTGTCCTATTTCTTGTTACCTGGGAGCAGAGACCAGTCCCTGCCTGCCTACAGTGTCCAGTTTGCTTTGGAAAACACAGTGATCAAAATGTGGCACATTCTGGGTTCAACCAGCAAAACACAAAACCCGCAGAAGTCACTGGATCATATTTTTGGATCATGCCTTAAGGGACAAAGAGCAGAGTGAGAGATGAAAATGCGGCAGTTGGTAAAAAATCATTAAAAAGAATAAGGCAGAGATGAGGAAATACTGAAACTGCTGGGAGAAAAAAAGAAAAGGAACAAAGACATGGAAAAAAGACTCTCAGTCTGCCAAAGTTTACACAATTTCAGAAAATGTACAAATGGAGCAGAGAGAAAGGGAAAAGAGCAAGCCAAGGAGCTCCTGGCTGGGCTGGGGGTGCAGCACACAGGTGATTTCCAGCTCATTCCCAGCTCTGGGGGTTGGTGTGTCCTGCCCTCCCTCCCAGGGCCCCTCTGCAGTTCATTCCAGCTCAGCTGTTGGCCAATTCCTGCTGGTCACACAGAGACAGTCCCAAGGGCTTCATATCCATGTCCCCCTTTTGGCCAAGAACACCTGAATCCCACTGTGAACAAACCATCACTCATCCCCTCATGGCCAGAAATGAACAGTCACGGACAGAAACACTGATTTTTCCAGCTGGAAATTTCTCTGTTGTTGATGGCAAAACACTGCTGTACTTTTTTTTTTTTTTTCCTTTGTTTAATTTTATTCACAAGCTGAAGTGACTTTGGGCAGTCACAAACCGATTTTTCACTGTGTTCTGAACAGATGGTTGTTCCAAGAATACCAGCATCCTGGCAGTGTCAAACAGCCTTGACCTTCCCAAGCAGCACTGCAGACTTTTTGTTAGAAAGAAAAAAATAAAGAACTGCTCACATAGTCCCAATTTTTTTTTTTATGGATTATTAAACCCAGTGGACAATGCAGGCACAAATTGTACTCAAGGAAAACCTGAGATTCAGCCTCAGAGAGGCAGAAATGGCTTCTGGAATCACTGGTGGTGCACAGACAACTCCAAGGTCACACCAGACCCCCCCTGCAGCAGCAGAAGAGTGAAGAGATGTGAGCCCCCCACATCATCTCCAGCTCATCCAGCCCTCAGGAGCTGCTGTGATGGGCTGTGCAAAGCCCAAAGAAAAACCACAGAATATCCCAACCCTCAAGTTCAGGCTTTATCCAGCAAGGGTCCAGTTACAATTTCCCAGTTATAAATAGCTGGAGCTCATTGTGAGCCTTCAGCAACCGTGGGCTGGCAGAGCTTTGGGGACCTTTGCAGACAGAGCCTTCAGAAGGAAGGCAGCTCATTTTGTTCTGCTTTTGAATTTTTTTAAGAGATATAATCCTATTTTTAAGATCATTTAAATATCATCTGTGCTTAGTTCTCTAGAAGCCACATTAAAAAAAAAAAAAAATCCAAGTCAATTTTACTGCAGTTAAATCCCCATGTCCTTAATCTCCAGGAAGGGAGAGGCCGGGTTCCTTCCTGGAGACAATCCTGCTTTTTTAGCACACGTGAATTATTTTGTACCTGATTGGTGTCTATCAAGATATAAAAACTTGGGGGCAGCACCTAGGGAGCAGCTCCTGTCACGAGATCAATACCTCATTATGGATTAAACATAAAAGTTAAGCCGTCCTTAGTTCCCAGCTGACAAAGAGTGGCATCAATTCCACGCTGGCATTTGGGGGATTTTGTGCAAATTACTCCAATGACCTCCTGCTAAGAGCAGGTGAGGAGCTGTCACCCTTCCAGCCAGCACTGCCTCGGAGCTCTGAAGCATCACAGAGGGATTTGGGAAGGAGCCCAGGGTCAGGCAGAGGGAGGGAGCCCAGTAATCCCAGCTGGCATCCCCCGGATGCAGGAGAGGATTCCAAGGCGGGCGGCGGCCGACGCTCGCTGCCTTCTGAAGAGGACGGCGTGTGAGGAGTGCTTGGGTTAAACCAGCTGGCAGCTGAAGCACTGCTCTGGAGCAGGAGGCAATTACAGATGGATAAAGTGTGAGCACTTCTGAGCGAAATCCCTTCCATTTTGAGGCGTCTGAAGTGAGGGAAGATCTCGGGAAAAGGCAAATCCAGCTCTTTAGAGCAGAGCGTGTTCCTTGATGCTGCCCTGGGTACTCTCTGCCTTTTAGTGATGTTGAGAACCACTCATTACTCCTCTGACTCAGAGGTTTAACTAATTCCCAGCAAAGCTTTGTATCCAGGGAGAAGAAAGCTCTGCTCAGAGGGTCAGCACTGAGCCTCCAGCAGAACGTGGGCAGGGGAACCAGTTGGCTCCTCTTTTACACACGGAACAAAATGGAAAAGCCAAAAGCTGAGAGGCTTTGGGAGCACAGGAAAAAAACCCAGCATTTAGATTCAGAAATGCTTAGGATGCCAAACAGTGGAAGAGTATTGCTCTAAAAACAATGGGTGTGGGCAGGGGGCACACTTGCCCCTAACCACGACAGAAATATGGGGTTTCCTGGTTCATGCAACTGCTGACAAGGGACAGGGCCTCCAGCTGTGCCAGGGAAGGTTCAGGTTGGATATCGGGAAAAATTATTCACTGCAAGAGTGGTTAAGCATTGGGATGGGCTCCCCAGAGAAGTGGAGGAGTCACCATCCCTGGAAGTGTTCAAAAAGCCAAGCAGAGGTGGCACTTGGTGATATGGCTCAGGTGCATGGTGGTCAAAGGTTGGAACTGATGATCTTGGAGCTCTTTTCCAGCCCTACTGATTCAATGATTTTATGTGTCCAGCTTGGAGAGAGAGATCCAAGACAGTAAAAATGCAGCGCAGCACATGCAGCACCAACATTCCAGGTGCAGCCTAAAACCCAGCGATTTTCCTGCACTGGTGTCCCCAGTTTCCCATCATTTCCCACTGCTAATTTCACCTCTTAATTGCTTAATGATTCATGGAAAATAGGAGGAATGATGAACCTCTCTTCCCTCTCAGCATGTGAGAAAATGAAACCATCCAAGCAACGATCCAAAGTCCACTAAGTGGAGATTTGGCCCTGGAAAAATTCATCCTGGGTTTTTTCTGCCTTCACCATTTTCCTTCAGCTGTCAGAGCAGCAAGATGAAATAACATCCTATATTCCTAGTGCCATCTGCATTCCAAAATCTCCTACTGATCAATGCAAGTATTCAAAGAACACTTCCAATTTGTCACAATAACCTTCAAAACTTGACAGAAAATCATGCAAGTTATTTCTTTCGGATCTCTCTGTATCTTGTGATTATTTATACTTTGCCAATACAATTCTAAACATTTTCCTTTGCATTTCCCATATTTCTCAGAAGAACTCAGAGGTTAAAGCCTGCAATGGGTTTATTTTCCTCTCTGTGCTCTTGTTTTGGATTTCTGGACATTTAAGAAACACTGGAATGACTGCATTTGGAGCAGGACCAAAAATGTGCTTGAAAAGGCTTCAAACTGACACATCTCAGAATATCAATAATCAGCCTGCCTTGCTCAATTCCACTTGTTCTGTTTTTCTCTTTTATAACAAATTTTAGATTTTAGTGGGAACAATTTCACTTAAAAAGAGGGTTTTAAGCATCAAGCACAAGAACTCTGTTTTCAAACTTTCATTTTAGCCTCTAAAAAAGTGGAAAAAAATACGAAATGCCAGAGCCCTGAATTCCCTGAGTGAGGTGCTCAGTGAGTTTAGGAGTCAGGGGAGACTCTCCCCAGGTGTTCCCTGGGGGTGTTGTTGCTGGCACTGAGCTGGTGGGTGAAGCTCACCCTGTGTGGTGCCACCTCTCCTTCTCATGCACATCTGGCCAGCTGTGGGCACCTGCTGGGGCAGCCCAGTGCTCGGGCAGGTGCTGCTCTGGCCACTTCCACCCCTTCAGTGAACCCCAGCGGGGTGAGGAGGCATCAAAGCTGATGGGAGAAATACATCCACCCCTGTGAACAGCCCCTGCCTCCAGCAGGAAGCCAGGGAGGAGCCTGACCTGCTGAGATCTGCTGGGAACAGGGAGCACAGAGCTTGGGGAGGCTGGAGGGAGCAGCTCCCCGAGCTCCCAGAGCAAGGCAATGACACAGAGCATGTCTGAAATGCACTCAGCACTGGGAAATGCAGATTGCACTGCAAGGCTATAAAAAGCTCCTTTCAAAGAGCAACTCCAGAGCTTTACCAGGGACAGTTTTCTGGGACACTGGGCAGAGCCCTGGGATGAGCTTGTAAAGGTCGAGCCATAAGCAACTGTCTGTGCACATTTATGACTAATAAAATAAACATAGCTAATAAACAAAAAAGTGTAGGAAGCAGTCAATAGCCATTACCAACCACGAAAACAGATCCTGCAGAGAGAACTGAACAAATCAGTGGTGGTGGCTGTGCTGAGAAACCCATCAGAGAATTCATGGAATCTGGAGAGCAAATCCAGTGGCTGCTGCTTTAAATTCTGCACTTGCATTAAAAATTCATCAGAGTATTTATAGCCAAGTTAAAATAAACTTAGAAACATAGCCCTGTTGATACTCACAACCTGTTACACTGGGGAGGGAGGAAANCCCAGTCCCAGTGCAAATTTCAAATTGAGAAGAGAAACCAGCCATTTATTCAAAGACAACACACAAAGAAGGAAAGGTGGCACCCAGGCAGGCAGTTTGGGGGCCAAAAAATGACTGTGAGTAACAGATGACCTTTGCTGTGACTGCCAAATTTCTCATTTATTTACTAACAGGGTTAAAAAGCCCAGAGCAGAGTTCTGTGAACCAGGAGGGCCACACCCCCTGAATTTCAGAGTTCTGTTAGTTCTGGTTGCCTCCTCCCAGAGCATCCCTACATTTATTCCTTTCATTGTTGTTATAACTGAATCCTATCAACAACAGTTGATAGGAAGAGGTTAAAGCTCACCCAAACACTGGGAAAAAGATATCCATTCCCAGCTCTGCCCATTGCACAGCAATGCTGTCCTTTGACTGCAAGGACTCTCAGACTGAAATTCAGCTTCTCCAGAGCAAAACTGCACAAAATTATTCCAGACAGAAGAACCCACACATCTTCCCTGCCCAAGCAGACCTGCAGCACAGAAATGCAGCAGAGCAGCTCAATTACCAACAGTTAAAGCACAGCAGGATCTACAGTTTTCTAATTGAATACACTCAGTTACAAGCAATAAATAAAATAAAGAGAACATTTTGAATGAGTAAAAACATACCTTTGAATAAAAAATACTCTCATTAGGAGAAATGATGACTGCTACAAAAAAATCACCGAGCTACTTCTGTGACAGGCAATTTTTAATCAAAGACAGTTCTATGCAAATTAAGGAAAGCAAACCTCTAAAGGAATAATAGCCTGCCTTAATAATCCTATCCTTTTTCCTGCTATGGATGCTGTGTTATAATTGGTGCTATATGCTGTCCTTCCAAGCTTGTGGCATATTTTTCAAAGCAAGAATGTAAATTTTTTTTTTTAAGTTAGAAAACTTAAATTTTGAGGCAGTCCGCAGAATGACATTCCAAATTTAAATATATTTTTATATAAATAATTCTAATTAATGATCAGTGTGGAATACTGGTAGGGGATTAAAACTGCAGGCTCCTACCATTGTACATAAAATTTTCGGGGCTCTGTTGGTCACAAGATCTGCATTCAGAGTTTGTGTTGATGTCACAATTCCTGCCATCGATTGCAGCTCCACCCCACCTTTTAAAATCCCTGAAGGGATTTTAAAGGATAAGGGATAAAAAGGCTGAGCAGGACAAGAATTTCTGCCATGGGACACTCCCTGTGAGATCCAGAAAAATCCAGAGATTTTGTGTGGACCGAGGTGTCCCAGGACGAGCCGAACACTGAATTTCTGCTGTACCACAGCTCCACACATCCTGCCATGAATAAAATCAACACGGAAATTTATTCTCCAGCTGCCACGAGCACTCATGAATTTAGTACCCACCTGGAAATGGAGTTCCAGGGTGTCTCAGGGCATTTCTTGGCGTGGGGAAGGATTAATCTTTATTTCACAGCTCACCAGGCTCATTGCAATGATGGTGGCACTTCACTGCTGGCTGTGGGACCTGGGGGGAACAAGGAAAATATCTGCAGTGTTTTTGTTTTTTTTTTTAAGTTCACCTTCAAGTTTTAGAAAATTCCTGGTTTTCCTCACTGAGAAAAAACTTAGAATTTTAGGGGAAATATTCCACAGTGATCCACAGCTCATAAAAAGTTTAGCTTGGATCAGGCCTTGAAGATCATCAAGTCCAATCATTAACTTGCTAAGATTGAGATGTTGGGAGCAGGGGGTGTACAACCTGCTCAATAAAAATTAATTTTAATAATTAATAATGGCTGAGGAGTTCAAAAAGAGGGGTGGTTTTTTTCTGTTCTAAACAAACTTTTGCCTGATTAATGGTGTTACCTGGGAGGAGACAACAGCTTTATTTATTTTATTCTCCAGCTGCCTCCAAAGTGGTGTCATATCTTATCTATTAAACAGCAATCAGCTGCTCCATTATTGGCACAGGTGGCTGCTCATCACCATATTCTTATCAGAACAATGCAAATTGAAAAATATTGAAAAGAGACCCAGAAAAACACTTGAGAAAACCCTCAGTGCACGTTGGGACAGGGAGTTTAAACCTTCCTTGGATTTGTCCTCCAGTTTACTGTAAAGTTTATTTTAAAGTTAGCAGTCTATTCAGAGTTATGATTAATGGTTTTGAAAGGGCTTTTTTTTTTCAGCTGCTCCTCCCCACAAAGGATTTAGAATTAATTCACATCATCCAGCTTCTTCCTTAATGGATTTTTAAGGTCCACTGCAAAGAATCAATCAATAGGAGGCTGAAAGCTCTGGCGTGTCGTGCATCCAGCCCCACCAGAGCAGGGCAATGATCTTCATCTGCATTTATTGGAATTATTTGCAGTGATTAAAAAAAGCAGAATAATCGTTTGCATTCACTCAGTTCAGGACACAAAGAGAGCGACTCAAAAAGTACCAAAAGTTGGATTTTTTTGGTGTTTTAAGGGGATTTTGTGACTATTCCCTCAGAAATGTAAATGCTGCTGCACTGAATGTGTTCCTGTCAGGGAACATCTCATTTCCAGGGCACTATTTTCAGGACAAAGTGGCATTTGTAGGTTAATTTTGTACCTGCAATGACTGCAAAAAACACTCCTGGAACTGGCAAGTAGAACAAGGAAATTCAAGCACTTCCATGTATTTTCTCCACTTTTTTCTGCTATTGATTGTTTTCTTTTATTGATAACAATTAAAGAAAAATAACATTTTTTAAAACTCAGTTTCACTGGGGTTTTTTTCACAAATCAAATGAAAAATTTAAAAAACCCCCCAGCCTTGTGTGCACAGAGAAGCTGCCACTGACTGAGCTGGAATGGGGTCAGGGCAGGGATGAAGATTTTTGGGAATGACACCAGAAGGAATTGGACAAGCTGGAAAAGCTTTTTACAACAGCAATCCTTTGGAAACAGGGCCTTTTTAAACTTTTCAGTTACCAAAAGAAATTACAAGAATTTGTCACTTCAGTGGCCCCTAAATAACGAGTTCACTGTACAGAATAAAACCAGCAATCTGTAAAACTCTAAAAAATAATCAGGTTCTAAAATAACAACAATTTGGAGAACTCTTGAGATAAAAAAATATTAATTTCTCCTTCCATTTTGATTTCCAAAGGCTGCTTTCCATTGATTCCATTGCTCCAGGCAAGCACAACATCAAGTTGCAAAATCACACATTCAAATTTGGACCAAAAAAATCCAAAAGTCTTTTTTTTTTTTTCCTCTGATTCTCCAAAGATGCGACAAGAACTCCACAATTTTTAGTACTAAAATGTTTCATGGGGGAAAATTCCTCTTAAAAAATAGCTGTGCCCTGAAAGATACATTGAATTCCTGATCTTGAAACTCCTAGAGAGGGCAAAGAACAGCTGTGCTATGTCCTAGGAATCAAAAAATAGCATCAGATATTTCATGTGAGCAATATCCAAAATTTATCACTTGCAGCAACAATAAAATAGGTTGAGATGTGGATGGGATCGAGCTAAAGGTCTGAGCTGAAAAATACAAACCTTTAGGGGACAGCAGGAAAAAATGGAATTATTGCAAGAATTAGTTCCTTCTGGAAACAGAGCAGCATGTGCAAAGATGAGTTTTTGCTGTAACATCCTGGGGTTTGTTCCTGTTATTGCTCAAGGACTTTCAGGTGAAATTCAATCAATGGACAGGCAAATATCTTCTCCCTGCTCAGGAGCACACAGGTCCTGCTTTGAGCTCTGAAAACCACCAGCATTTCCTTCCTGCTCAGGCAACAGCTTGAGAAAGAGGGTTTTTGGCCAAACTTGCTGTATCTGCAAAGATTTACACAGCAGCCACTGCTCTCCAAATATTTACAGCATCTAAATATTCTTTAATTGGCTCCTTTTCTCTGCTGACCTGCCTGGCTGCTCATTTGGTGCAATTCATTATCTGTGGAGCACAATTAGGTTTTTTGGGAGGAATGGAACAAAAAAAGGGCTGTTCCCTGGTTATCTGCATTTGCCCCCTGCCCATCCAGGCTGCACCTCCCTCTCCTCTGTCCATAACACATAAAATCCTGCAGGTCAGGAGGCTGCTCAGCACAATGTAGGTGGGTAATCCATCAGGAGCACAATAAACTGTGAAACCCAAAAGATGCTTATCCAGCAGGGCTAATCCTGACACTGGAGCTCCATTTTCCATCCAGAGCTCCCTCATGGATGCTGCAGCATTGCTCTAAAAGATTTTGTGGTAAATCACAGAACATTTCACAGGGGGGGGAGATGAGACAAATAATCCTGCAATAAAAATGCAGCAGGTTTTGCTACCTGGGCTATTCCTCTTTCTCTGACACGACTTTCACCCCAATCCAAATGAAAATGAAAAACCACACATGAGCTTTCACTGAAAGGATCACAGAGCATAAAATTCCACTTAAAATAAGGAATGGTCCATTTTCCTGCTGTTTGTACTTATCTCTGGAACAGATTTTCATTAAAGCACCCTGGGATGGGCTGTCCCACAGGGAGGTGCCCCTGGGCACTCTGGAATTCTGAACATTTTACTCTCCACTCTGGATCCTTTACAGGAGATTAATTGGCTCTCGTGTTTATGTAAATAGGGAAGCCAAGATTCCTGTGCATCCTTCTCCATAAATTAAAAACAATGCTTTCCTGCAGTTATGGCTGTAAAGGGGAAATAGACCTTGACTGGATGTAATGAGGCATTTGTGTTTGCAGTAACCAGAATTTACTGTTACTGCTCCAAGAACCATCACTCCTTGTTTAGGCTCTTAAGTGACAATAAGTGTGGCTAAAATAAATTTTAATGAACACTCCTGGGTCACCTTACTGAATTTATGGGGCATAATCCAGCATTATTTGAAATAACTGTGGTCTTTGGGGCTGTGGGGAGCAGTTCCAGGTGCTGATTGCTTCCCTCAGGTCAGAGGCAGGTTCAGACACACCAATTCCTGAGGGGCCTGGCTTTGGAAAGGTGACCTGCAGCTGAGCTTTGGCTCTCTGGGAAGGCCACAAAAGGTCATTTGAGGGATGGCAGGTGAAGCTGCTGCTCTGTTTGTGTCAGAGAAGGGTATTGGATAATGCTGGAGCTGAGTGGGTGCTGCTTGGCAGGACAGGGAGGATGCAGGATCCCAACCCCACTGGAGTCTCCCCAAGGAGTCTCCTTTGCCCTCCCAGCAAACAGGTTTTTGGTAGATCTTAAATTCAAGGAGTTCTCTCCAAAGACTGAGCTGCAGCTCCTCTCCCCAGCGCTGAGCAGTGCAGGAGGGCACAGAGGGAGCCAGGGATGGGCAGGGAAGGAGCAGAACCCCCTTAGATCCCAGAGCTGAAACTGAAATCCAAAGTTTAAGTTAAATAAGTCAAGAAATCCTGTTGACTGCAAGGAGGCAAGCTAATAGCCCTCAGTTTTCCCATTCCCTCACAATCCACGACGGAAGCAGCTCCCAAAAAAAGGTGAGGACGTTTTCCTTTCCAATTAAAGCGTTGCACTTACATAACATTCCTGCTTTTCACTCTATTGTGCCTGGTCTTCACTTCAGGAGCTTATCTGTGTGATCCAGATTTCTTTATCCACCTTTGTATCTCGTTCCAAGGGAGCTGGACAGGATTTCAATACAGGACCAGAGTGGTTTTTAGAAAAGCTTCCCAGCTTTCCCCATTATGTATCTGAGCAGTGGGTATGAGGTGCAGGCCATTGTCATGCTGCCCTCCTTCATCCTCCTGAAGTGAAAAATAGAAAAATGCTTGAATTTTTAACCTATTTTTGAGGGAAATAAAAGCCTGACCTCTATGCAGTGCCTAAAGTCTAAGCCTGAAATAATGAGTTATTATTTAATTCTTCTGTAGTTAAGGGCCATGGGATATCACACAAAGAAACGTGCTCATCACACCAGCCTTCATTATGGCATGTGCTCTTCTGTTTATTAAAAATAACATTAACACTGCTGTCTATTTATTTAATGCTTTTCCTCTTCAGAGCCCTTTTTAGGCATTAGCTAATTAATGTAATGGCTTGGGATATTTCAAGTGGGTCTCTCCTCGGCACAGCTGAGGGAGGGCTCTGCTCAGGGCAAGGAAAAGAGATATTATTTGTGCACTGTGCTCTCTCCCAGGCAGGCCCACACCTCCAGCTCCTCTGGCCTCCTCAGAGGGGTCAGCCTGAGGCCAGGGCTGGGGTTTTGGCAAATAGAACAAGGAAATTCAAGAATTTCCATGTATTTTCTCCACTTTTTTTCCCTCCTATTGATTGCTTTCTTTTATTGATAACAATTAAAGAGAATTGGTTTTTTTTAACTGGCTGGTGCAGCAGAGGGAAGGCAGTGTTGAAAAGCTGGTTCATGTGGGGCAGTTGGATTAAAATTCCCAAACTCAGTGCTCAGCACATGTGACACTGCACAGCCCAGACAGTGAGTGCAATCAATCCTTGGAAAACCAAACCACCCTCACCTGTGCTGCTAAAAACAAGGTGACATTTATGAAACTCATCACCTCTTCACTCATTATTCCTTCCTGCAATTCCTCAAACATCAGCTCTGTGATTTATTCCCTCAGCAAAACCTCCAGGTCCATTCATCACACCAGGTCTGGGCACAATTTAAAATTTTAGGTGCAAAGAAAAGGCTTTTTCCAACTTGCCTTATATGTTAGAGAAGGGGAAACTTTGCTTTAAACCACACCCCAGTTAATGAAGCAAGAACTGGGTGTGTTTTAGGAGCTGGATTCAATGCCCAGTTTGTTGAATATAAAGCTTTCTTCTAGGAGAGCCCTTGGAATGGAAATTGGAATTCTCATGAACTTGGTCTAACGCTGTCCTTGTGCTCTCTGCTGGCTCCCAGGCCCTGTCCCACACACACCTCTCCTGTGACTCTGATTTCATCATCTATTAATGATAATTCACCAGGTGCCACAAACCAGCATTTCCTGTAAACCCCCGTGTTCTGGTTTGAAAGCAAAACCAGTGAGGGACTCCAAGTCAGAAATACAACTTATTAGGAAAAGGGAAAAAAAACCAAAATACCTGCAATAATACAAAAGAAAAACCACTGCCAGAGTCAGAACACAACCTGACACCCTGTGGGTCAGGGTGTTGGTGGCAGTCCAGACTGGAATGGCTGCATCCTCCTGGAGTGGCAGATGTGGTTCTGTCAGAGCAGGGATCCTGTAGAAGGGTGGAGTCTTCCTCTGAAGGTCCAGTGGAAAACCCCCAGCTGTTCCTCTTGGGAACNCCCATGAAGGGGTCACAGAGCCACTGCAGCCTGGGGGTTCTGTAACCTCCACCCACCACCCACCTCCCCCTGGGCATCTCCCTCTTCACCTCAGTCAGGCTCCAACTGCAAAAGCCATCTCCAGCAGAGCCATTTCCAGCTTCCTTCACACAGCAGTGATCTGCTGGGAGAGGATGCTGGCACTTCAGCTGGAATTTCAGCGTGCTGATCCTCCCCCCTGTGTGACAGTGACAGCAGCAGCACCTAAGGGAGCCTTGCTGCTTCCACCCCTCCGAGTTAACCAAATGGAAATATTCCAGCTGGCTTCTGTCCAGGAGGATTTCACTCCTAAACAGACTTACTCCCCTGAAAACATTTTTTTTCTGAAGGGAAATAAAATAAAATGAGGCACTTCTAGCACATAACTGCTTAACATCATCTATTTTCCTTATTGTTCCTGGCTGGAAGCAGCAACCCAAGGGAAAAATCTGCCTTTCCAAGCAGCATCCTGCAACTCTTAAGTGCCCAGAGCATCCCTCCTCTCCCCAGCTCCCCTGAGAGCAGCAAGGGGGGGCAAAGCCCCCAGTATTTTCTGTTCAAAATGTGGGTTTGTGGGTTACTTCCAGTCTCCAGGTTTTAAGGAACATTTTGGTTGCTTCAAAATGTCTTGCTATTGCAATTTGTTTAGGGAAGGTTTGACTTTGGGGTTTCTTTAAATTCTTTCTTCCAGTCTCTTTATTTTTGCCTTCACTAAAACTTCACTTGCAGAGCAGGAGGACAGAGACCAGCAAAGTATATTTTTATAAAATGTACAAATGTTTTCACCTACATTTGCATAATTAACAATAATTAACAAAATATGGGAGCACAGCTCTGCAAAATGCACCTACAGCCCACCTTCTGAAGCCTCTTTTTTGCAGTATTATTTTCTCCCCAAACCTGACTCGGTGCCTTGAAACACAACAAGTGAATTCCAGCTCTTCAGAGCAGCACTGACACCAGCACCACCTTCCAGCATCATTTCCTTGGAAACTTCTGGTACCTGCACACTTTTCATTGCACATATCTCAATTTACACTAATCAGCCCTTCCAGCAGGATCCTGGAAGATTCACCAGATCATGCCAATATAATCACTACATGATCAAAAGCCTCAAACACGAGCCATAGCCTGCAGCTATGGGGAAGGCAGCTACAAAACCCATCCTGCAATTAATTCCTCGTGGCCCTGGCTCTGTAGTCAGTAACTGGGAGCAAGATCCCACTGAACATGAAAGAGATTATTTGGGATTAGCAGGAGAGGCTGCGGTGCCCCTTGGCCCCGGTGAATATTAAACATGAGAGCTGCAATGCAGATTAGAAGGTTCATTTTAAGCAGCCTGGTTTAGGGCCTGCTGGGATGTGGATCTTTTACTCTCCCTGCTTTGGGCTGTTAATTGTTCTTTTCCACTATGGAAACTCCATCAGATGAAGATCCAAGTTATTTTTTTTTAAATCTTCTTTAAAGCCACACGTTTGTGGTTCAGGATTTTACCAGTGTCTTCCTGGACTTTGATTATTTTTGGCACCTCCACCATGTCAGAAACACAGAAATCATCATTTTCAGGCCTCTGCCATAATGAACAACCACTGCTCTGAAATGAAGAACACGCCAGGGAAAAGGCACTCAGCTCATCAGGGATGTTCTGATGCCTGTTGCTACAATTTCCAAGTGAAATGAAACAAAGCCAGGCTCCAGCAATCCAGGGAAAACACCAGCCAGGTAAGGAATCAGATCATGAGGCAAAACAGTTTTGCTTCAATTTTCCTTCACGAGTAACTAATGAGATTTTGTCCTCAGAACAGACCCTCAGCTGGGATCTCTCTCCTCATTTCCTAAGTTTCAAGGAGGTTTTAACCTTGGATTCTCTAATTCCATGGAGATGGAAGCCAGCTGGGATCAGCAGAGCTGCTGGGACCCCGCAGCCCAGGAAGGGGTTAAGGAGTCCCCCACCATGTCCTAGCCCAGGTGAGGGTCTGATCACCCCCCTGCAGCTTCAGCCACACCGGGGAGCAGCTGTGGGGCACAAAGCTCTGAGGGGTGAACAGCTGGAACAGCTGGAGCAGCTGGAGCAGCAGATGCTCTGCAGCCCCTGGAGGACAGCCTGTCCCTAAATCCCGAGGGCCGTGCTCTCCTTGGGAAGCTCAAAAGCAGAGCCTGTCCTTGGGAAGTTTCAGAGCAGAATGTGCTGAAGAAAGGCTGCGGCATCCCCCAGGGGCCCAGCACGCCCTCCTCCCACAAAGTGCTGAGCTAACTAATTGCTAATTGCTCGTTACTGAGGCTGGATGAAAACTGCGGACACACAAACCCCATCGTTAAAGCCACAGGCCGTGGCCACACAAATCCTGGTTTATAACCACAGCTCTGAGAATCCAAGACGATATCTGCATCCAAAAAGTTTGTCCCCACTGTAACAAGTGTGTGGGAAGTTCGTTTAGTGGATTATAATGGATAATCCCTCATGCCCCAAAAATATCTGCAGTTCTCGGGCACCAGAATGATGGGCTCACCCAAACTCTTTGGGAATGCTTTACTCTGGTTACAAAGCAAAAAAAGATATGGGAAAAAAGCCTCCAAAACACCTCCCAAGCAGACAAAAAGAGCAATTCTCTCCAAAGGAAGCAGCGAGCCACGATGCAGCTCCTGGACATCCTCCCCAGGAGCAGGGTGTGGGGAAGGCAGCCCCAGCAGCTGGAGGAACATCTGGAGACATTCCCTTGACCCAGAGCTTGTGGCAAGGACCAAGCTGGAAAGGAGGTGCTGGAAGGGAGGAAGGCTCCAGCTGCCAGTCCTGCTCCAGAGATTCCCTCCAGGTCTTTTATCCCTTCTCAAAGAACATGAGTCTTTCCTTTCTCTGTAATATTCAGCTCCGCTCCAAACCCATGTGCCACTCCCCCTCCCAATGTTGATAGTGATCTAAAAATATTTAAATTGAAAAATAATATCATTATGCTCCTTTCTTGTTCTCTGTGTCTGTATTCGGAGGCTTTTAGAGGAAATTTTTAGATCTATCAAAGTTTCTGGAAATGCACTAATTATTTCAATGATGATACGATCCCAAGTGGCAAAGTAAACATAATTACCCATGTTAATAAAAAACAAAATCAGCAACACTTCAAGGCTCTGTGGGCTTCAGCTGGCAAATATTGTCACAGTCGATTATTCACCACAAAAGGACATTTATTATGATTTTAAGTCAAACCCCACCAATTTAACCAGGAATCTCAATGACCTTGTCTCTCAGGATCTCCCTTAGTGGGAAAACCTCAGTGTGAATGAAAAGCTCCCAGATTTTATAGTCAGATTATTTTGACTTGGTTGTGCCCTGCTTTAAAACCCTGCAGCTGTGTTTTCTTTTCTTAACTTTTCAAGCAAGTTCTGGGTGTCAGAAACCTCGGGTATGGTTGTTAAAAAGCTAAGAAAGAAAGTGAAAGGATTTCACTGATTTCACTTTCTGCTGAAAATCCTCCTTTTCAGGGAACTGAAGGGATATCACTGGATCTTTTGTCACTTTTGTGAGCCTGTAAAGGTTTGCTTTAAGAAATATAACAAAAAGAAAATAAAAAAGGAATACCGAAATACACAGACTGATGCTTAAACCAAGACTTCTCCCTCTCTCCTCTCTCCAGGAGCTGTTTCACGTTTCAGGCTGTATTTACCTCTGGCTTTGAAGCACGGGGAGATTTCTTTCCATTCAGGGAGCTTTTGTTTGTGAAACAGCAGCGCTGGGACAGGAATGTCCCAGGGATGGGGGAGCTGCTCCGGGCAAGGGACAATCTCTGGGTCCAGCCCTGGGGACAGGAGGGGAGGCAGAAGGATGGAGCATGGAGCAGCCCCTCTGCTGCCGCTGCCACCTGAAATTCAGAGCCCCTGGCAGAACATTTCCTGCAGCGTGGCAATAACGGGCAGGGAGCCATTCCCTGCCCAGGACGGAGTGGGAAAAACCCAGGATGGAGTGGGAAGCAGGAGGCACCTGCTGGGGGATAACTCGAGTGCTGCAGCCTCGCTGGGAGCAAGGACCTGACCTACCTGCCCAGGCTCTGCCACCACGCTGGTGGTGGCTCCCAAGGACACAGAATTGCCCAAAAAAAATACAGGAATTTGCTCTTTTGCTGCTAATATCGTTTCTTTTCCACAATTCTTTCCCCTTTGGCTATGGAAAGGGCTGGGTGGCCATCGCAGTCAGCAGACATCACACACCACCTTTAAGCACTCTGTGCTTCCCAGGGGCCAGAGTCAGTGCTGGAATTAGCATCTCATCACCTGGCAGTACCACTTATCTACCTTATTCCTGAAGGTAAAATGCAATTAGGAATTTAAATGATAATTAAATGAAAACCTTTTAAATCTTGATTTGCGTATTCCCAATTTTCGCCTTCCTTCCCTGCTCAGCTGTCTCTGCCAGGGCCTCTCCTTGCAGTCTACTTTGGGTTTAGCATTAGGTGATGAAGCATAAAATGATATTTAAATACTATAATTTCAAGAGCAAGCAAAGAACATCACATTTATCTTCACTAACCTTGAATATGCCTGTCCCATCTAATGAAAAAAGTGATTGAAGGGACTTATTTCAGCTTACTATCCCAAGGCCCCCATAAAAGCTGAATGGTAATTTAATTAGTTTCCTTTCTGGTGATTAACTAGGAATTTCTGATCATTTAATCTGAGTGCACTTTGATTCATTAAGTATCTGTTTCCATTCTTTTATGAGGTGATTAAAGAGCCCAGCCCAGGTTCTGCTGTCGTTGGCATTCAGGGCTGCTCTGGACTTTGAGACGAGCAGGTGGGAAAGGTGCAGGATGGGAGCTGCATTCCCAAACCTTTTTGGGACCAGCTGAGAAATCAGCAGTTAATTCAGCCTGGCAGAACTCCCAAACCAGGGGTCAGGGCTGTGAGGTGTGGGAAGGAGGTGCAGATCTGTGCCTGGTATGACTCTGCTTCGATCCCAGGCAGGCAGAGGAGGAGCAACATCTGAAACCAAGCCAGGGCTGTGTCATGTCTTGGGG
>VXBC01012393.1:0-18526 GCA_013399945.1 Ploceus nigricollis
TTAAGAAATAATTAGCTTCTAATAATTATAAAATAAATGATAACATCTGTATTATCTCACTCTTCACATAAAGTTAAAAATAAAATAAAAGTTTTTAAAACACCTCTCAGTTACCCCATCTCTAAATTAAATAAAAAAATTAATCCAACAGTGCAACTGCAGCTGGACTTGGGTGAGGCTTGACACCTGTTAGTGCCTCCAAAAACTTGGAGGGGGACAAAATAAAGGTCAACAGTAAAGAATTCATTCTATTTTTGGGGTGTTTGTTGCAAGGAAGGAGGTGAGAGGAACAGATTCCTTGTGGAAAGGGTGCTTTAATTTTTTTCTTTCATTCCTGGGCAATTTAATTGACCATGGGCAGCTGCTCACTTCCCTGTGCCTCTGCAGTGTGATATGAGGAAGATTTTGATGATTTTTATATGGACTTAGAGAAATATGGATGGATTAACATGCCAGTTCTTAGGTTTCTCTTCCCTGCTCTTGACATACACAGGCAGTGGCTTGCAAAGGAGTGGGAGAAGAGGATTTTGCTTCTTTAATTTAATTAATTATTTTAGCCCACTGTAAGGGCTGTCAAGCATTGGAACAGGCTGCCCAGTTAAGTGGTAGAGTCACCATCCCTGGAAGTGCTCAAAAAATGTGTGGATGTGGCACTTGGGGACATGGGTTAGGGGTGGGCTTGGCAGTGCTGGGTTGATGCTTGGGCTTGATGATTTTAGAGGGCTTTTCCAGCCTCCATGAATTCTACTCCAGACATAAAGCAGCTCACCAGTCTTGAAATCATGACTGAAAAGCTGATTAATAAAATTTCCTTGCTGATCATGCTTGGGTCAAATTCCCTGGAACCCAGGGCAAATTCTCCACAGGCAGTTTCCACATCTGCCACACACATTGGAGAATGTATGGACAGCACAAACCCATTCAGCAGAAGACAAATTGTGCTACTCCTGTGCCATTTATCATTTCAGTTGAGTTCTGCATTCCTTGGAGACTCCTTTTAAAATAGGAGGAATCACAGAAATTAATTTCTTCTCTTGGGCTGAATTATAAAAGCCTGAAGAACAAACAGAGTGTGGCATTTTCTGTTCTGGAGGCACAGCCCCACTCACCATGCCCAGAAATATCATCTCCTCCTCTCTCAGCTTCTCTGTTTTCTTGCGCTGGCTGTGCCCACGCCAGACCTGGATTGTAAACAAAACTCTGATGAGATAAATGGGCCTTGGTACAGCTTCCTTTTCTGGGGCAGACACAGGAAAAAACAAATAGAGGAAGGAAAGGCACAATATACAATTGAAACTATTGCTTTTTAACAGGTTGCCATCTGCTATTTTTTTTTTTTTAACAAATTCTGAGGTTTGTTATCCCCTCATGCTGCTCTGGGAGGCTTCTAAAAACTGTCACTGCTTCAGGAAGTTCAGACATAAGATTTAGGCTGAGCTCCTGCTCTCATCAGGCTGAATTGTCTGAATTATTCATGTGCAAGAACTCTTTGTGGAATTTAGCACTGACCTCCCTCTGTCCTTTTTTCTAGATATGGGATGAACTCTTCCCCTGGAGATCACAGAAAAAGGCATGAATTCAGAGATGCACTGAATTCCAAGGGGAGGCCAGAAAGAGCAACTGAGGTCATAAAAATCAGAATGGAAAAACAACGTGTAAGTTACAAAGTCATCCTGCATTGCCAGTGCAGGACTGGTTCCACTGATCTTACATCTAGGGCCCTGTCTCATTTTTTTTAGTGGTTTAAATGATGTATTTCACCTTGCTGGACACCCTAAAAAGGATCATTTCAGAAAGCTTCCCATCGTGTGAGCTGTGTCTCTGCCTACAGCTGCTCTCCTGACCAAAACATTGTCATTTGGCTTTGCCAGAATTGTTGCTACACAAGAAACTCACCTTTTGAATGCAAGTGGCAGCATCATCTGGACTTTTACCTGTCTCTTGCTCCTCTTTTTTACTTTGTCTTTTCTCTTCAAGGTAAATTCTCTTCATGAAGGCTGCCCGAGCGCGGCCCTGGCGAGCCCGTTCTGCCACCTGGATCACTTTAATGCCTTCCTCAAGCGTCATGGCTGTGACAGGTTCCTTCAACAGCACAGCCAAAAAAAGGAATCAACAAAGGAAAGTTATGTTTTGTAAATTGCCTGCCTCAGTTAGGAAATGGTATCTTAAGAAACAAAGAGCAGAGACTCCTGTTGACGTGTGATGTGGAAAACCTGCTTTGCTGGGAAGCCACAGTGGCTCATGCAGTCCTGCTGAACTTGATCCACTTGAGCAGAAAGACACAACCATGGGGCTTTGTCCTTCTAAAAGGAGAATTTCTTAGGCTGTGGAATGTTTTGCTTTCCTTTTCTGAAGGGAGGGTTTCTGGAGGTGCTGCTGGGATCACAGTTCTTTCAATGAAAATGGAAGGAGGGGCTGTTCTGAGTCAGAGGGGAAAAATGGATCAGAACAGAAGGGACTCCCTGTTCTCACTCCTGAGAACCCCATGCTCCCCATGGAAAAGCTGAATTAGTGTTCTTTCTTGCTGTTCATCTCCCAACTGGAGGCAGCTCGTATTTAATTATTATATTTATATTATGTGGCACTTAACTTTCAGCAGGGCTTTCTGGGACACAATTACACAGAATAGATTTCCTGAACAGAATCACATAAACCATGTGCAGAGCAGATTCCTGAGATGAGCTCCACTGGTTGTGATTTATGTTGGAGTGCTCCTAACAGCAGTGCCACGGACACTGGAGAGCTCAGCTGGTTACACAGCAGCCAGGATTTCCTGAGAGGATGAGGTGCAGAAGTGCTGACAACCCTGCAGCAATCCCAGTGGTGAGTGAGCTGCAAGTGCAGCACAGGACACTGGATTTACACTGGGTGAGGTGATTTGATTGCTGTTTATTGAATCCCCTGGCTCCC
This sequence comes from Ploceus nigricollis, assembly GCA_013399945.1. Lineage (NCBI taxonomy): Eukaryota > Metazoa > Chordata > Aves > Passeriformes > Ploceidae > Ploceus > Ploceus nigricollis. The sequence continues at coordinate 2,911 of VXBC01012393.1, forward strand.
TGTAGCAGCCTGGCAAGGGACAGCTGGACCCTGCCAGAGCCTGGTGCTCCGGCTGAGCTGGCTGCTCACTAGACAACCTCATCCCTAATGGATGCCACGCTGGAAGGGGGCAAGAGCAGAACTCTGGGAAGCAAAAAGGCTCCAGGATAAACTGTGCTGAAACAGGATCTCCCCAGAGCAAGGTCAGGCAAGCAGAAGAGCAGAGAACTCAAACAGGGGAGCTCTGCAGCTGCCCAGCAAAGCCTCCAGCAGGGAAGCCTGTGCCCTGTCTCTGCAGTCTGCCTGGGGCTGCTTCCATTCCTGGGGATTTTCCCTCTGTTATTTTGTGGGATCAACAGGCACAATCACTGCTGGAGAATTCAGGGCAGCAGTGTGACTAAGTGGGCCATCAGCACTGTCTCTTATGGCTACAACATCCATGAATCCAAGTTATCCAGGCATGTAGGCACAGTTGTTTACTTCAGGGGTCAACATGCCACTCCCAAAAGGTCAAAAGTATATCAAATCCAGAGCAGCCTTCACTGCAGCACTCATGTACTTGTCTGTAATGACTTTTGCTCTGCCAAAACTCAGTTTTCAGCTCCTCCCAGCAGCTGCAGCTCTGTAGCTGCACGGGGGAAACTGCACTCATTGTTCAGAGGTTATAAACAAGTGAATGCCAACAGTTGTGCTGACCTGAACTCTGAGTTCTGCCTGCTCCAGTGAGGAATCCTGGGCCAGGACAGCTTGGTTTCAGTAGTGATGCCTCAGGTTTTAGCTTTTATATTTTTCAGATTCTGTGCTGCTTTAGTGTGCACTTCTGAGCTTCACATTAGGGGATGGTGAGCTCTCTTCACAGAGTAGGGAGACAAAACAATTCCTGCTCTGGCTGGGGACCAAGGACAACTGATCCAAATCTCAGGCCCGAGAGCACAAACAACGTGGGATGAAGAGGGAAAAACAAGCAGGATGGGACTGCATGGGCTAAAGCTGGAATTGGACAATGAACTCCAATATGCAAATAGAGCAGAACTGATAAAAGTGAGAGACCCTGTGACCAGTTGTCCATTTTGTGACCATTTTGGTTCATCTTGGGTGCAGCCCTGGCTGGGCTCTTGTGCTGCCCAAGGTGGATCCATTGAAGCCGCCTAATAAATCCCTACTTTATTCATTTTATTCATATTTAACTTCATCTAGTCTCTGTTCTAGGTCAGCCTACATTACATGATGAGGGTTAGTTAGACAAATAAAGCACTGACTTGGCCAAAGTGCTGCTCTTTCTGACACTCACACACAGAAAGCAGAGTAGAATCATTTCAGTCTTACCAAGCCTTGAGATGTGACTGGATATTGTTTGACAGGGAAATCTAAGGTTTCTTTCTGCTTGTGCCTTATCTGTTAACACACTTTTACTTCCTCACTGCTGTAAAAGCACTTCTCACTTCAGTGCCTCATGTTCAGACACATGTGGCTGTGAACTAAACAAATCACACAGGATAGGTAGGTATGGGGTACATTTACCTGTTCTAGCAAGCCAGCATTCAGCAAAATCTCATACAGGTATTTCTCCCTGTCCTGCAGGATTCCCAGGTTTTCTTTAATGAAATACTTTGGGATGGGTATTTCTATGTCTTCCTGGAGGAAGAAAGTCACAAGATGCTTTTTAGGACTGTATTTAAATCACATTATTGATTAATTGAACACCTTTACAAAGAAATGAAATAAGGACAGAGGTTGTTGAATATTTTTTTGAGTATTGGGGAATTTGACCTCTGTAACAGCTGCTGTTACTTTTCAATTACTTTAGGCCTAATTCAACAAAAACAAATAAATCAACACAGTTGGTGAGCCATGTGAGCTCAGAAATCTTTCTTCTTATAATGGCTCAATTATATTATCAAATTGCTAAAATATTTGGCAGGGTTGCTAGAAATTTAAACATGATTTCCACTGAGCTGAATACCTTTGGTTGTGTGATCATCCCACTTCTTGTTTTAATCAACATGAAAAATAGATCTGTTCTCTTGCCATTTTTTTTTACCATTATAAGGAACCAAATCATAATTCTAGAGTTTTTCATAGGTATTTTGAGCTGTAGACAAACTGTCTGCCTGTGACTGTGGTATCTCAGACACTTCTTAAAATCAGACATGACCAGAAGTGCCTGTCTTTACTAATTTCTGTAATTAAAAAGATGTAACTGATTTACATTTCTCCCAATTTCACTCCCCATCCCCTCAGCTGCACACTGAGAGACATCCCTACCATGACACCACAAGAAAGCTTCCAAGTTGGGCTGTGCTTATCCCTGATGATTTTATCAGTGGGGAGGTCTGGTCTGATAAAGTTTCTAAATATTTGTCTTGCTAAGCTCCCTGTTTGCACCTTCCAACAACCCTTGCTAGTTGATGGAAATGATTATATGCTGTACTCTGAGTGCAAATCACTCTGGGTGGACTAAAATCTGGAGGTATAAGAAATCAAGGGTTTGTATGGACACCCTCCTGTAGGATGAGAGGATTTTTAGGCTGCCAGGAAGCAGAGTCAGTGTAGGAGTATCTCTGATGTCTCACCTGGCCTTTAATTCCAAGTGATTCTGGATTGTGACTTTTACTGACTGGAAAAAGGAGCTCAAAGCCCCAGTGCCAGGGCTGCAAGGGGTGGGGAGCCTGCTTCTTTCATAGTCTCCTTTTTGGGGCCCAGCACTGAAAAGTCAGGCTTGGGATGTTTAACCTCGAGTCAAATTTGTGGCTTTTTAGCCACTCCCAGCTCCACATGGGATTTATGGATCCAAATACCTTCACAATTACCCCAGGAAATGGAGTGACTGGATGCTGGAAGGCAACTGCACAAAAACATGAGGTACAGAACTGGAGAAATAGGAAAGTTTGGCCTTGCAGTGACACAGTACAAAATAGGCAATATCATCACATAAGATATAAAATGTTGTGTCCTCTGCCTTCAGTCCTGCAGGATTTTAGCACTGATAACAAAGGGAAAGGAATGACTGGAGATATCCTTTCTGGGCAGATCCTTTGAGAAACAGGAGTTGTTTGTCCAGTAATTTTGTTCTGTTACCAAAAATATTTTAATATTTTATTAAAAAGAACACCCCATAAATCTGTATCCTTATCTAGTATGGAAAATGTTTTCTTTAAAAAAACCTAAAATCTCCTCAGTGATTGATTTCTTTTGTGGTAGGTAGGTATGTTATGCCTTCTTAAAACTAAGGTGTGGTGCAGGAATTTGAATTTATGCTTGTTTTTGAGGAGATGTCAGGCATGACTCTTCAGACTTGCCAACTTTTTGCTGCACATGGATTTACTGCTGAGTCATGAAAACAGCAGTGCTAAGGATTTCAAAATATGATTTGAAGGATTGTTTTCCCTGGAGATGTGTTTATACTCTCAGTTTAAAATAGTGCTTAATGTTGAAGGTAAAGGGCTGGTGGAAATTCCTGGCAAATCCTCTCCTAAATTTGCAGATGTGCAAACAGAAACACGGTGCAGATCTCAGAGTGATGCTATAATGGTACTGGGAGATTTATCTCGGAGCTGCCATCCTACAAAAAGCAGGAATTTCAGCTGCTTTTAGCAAAGCAGCGGTACCTGAATGTGACAATAGATGGAGCTGTCTGCGAGAGAAGTAACCCTCTTTGCCAGCTCATTTTTCCTGCGGCTTTTAAAGCACAGCTTTCACACTTGGCCTCATTGTCATATTCACGGTGCTGATTTCACCGTGCCACGAAGGGCAGGCTGCAGTGGACTCCACTTCACTTATCAGTGGCCCATTTTCTATCTCACCCCACATTAAAATCGGGCAGAGTCAAGCTCCTGACACTTAACAGCAGAGCTGTGAAGTTATTACTGACGGAGAGTAGGTTTAGATGGGATATTGGGAAGGAATTCTTCCCTGTGAGGGTGGGCAGGCCCTGGCACAGGGTCCCCAGAGAAGCTGTGGCTGCCCCTGGATCCCTGGAGGTGTCCAAGGCCAGGCTGGATGGGGCTTGGAGCAACCTGGGACAGTGGAAGGTGTCCCTGCCCATGGCAGGGGGTAGCACTGGATGGGCTTTGAGGTCCTTTCCACCCCAAACCATTCTGGGATTCTATGAATACAAATTCATGTTGTAATATGGAATCATGGAATGGGTCAAATTGAAAGGGACCACAAAGGGTCATCTGGTCCCACCTCCCTGCTCCCAGGCAAAGACACCCCTCCTTTGCTGAGAAAGGTGGGTGCCATCTGATGCCAGCACTCCTGGCACTGCACAAGCCATTCCACTGTCAAAACCCTCAAAATTATGGTGGTGACACCAGCTGGGGAGCCATCTGCTTCTTTCAATATTGCTGCTTTCAACTGGAAGTGTCAGGAGAAAATAATTTGTGCCCCAGAATCCCTCACTAAATGTCCCAGAACACTGAAATCATTTGTGATCACCCTCAGACTATGTGTTACCCTTTCCCTGCCCTCTGCATGGAAGATCACTTCCGTGGGGTGTGAAAAATTTTGGAAGTTTCCTGGTGACCCCAGAGAGGCAGCAGGCTGGGTTACAAATAAAACACCTACAAACAAAACCCATCTTTCCCACGAATCAGCTCCTAATGGAGGTAGCCCTACCGGGACATGCTGCAGCTCCATCAGGATGCCATCCATGGAGTGACACTCGGAATTCTCCAGGGCCACCATCTCTTTCTTGATCTCCAGGACACGGCCCATGACCCCGTCCAGCGCCTGCCGAACCGCCGCCCGCTTCTGCTGGTGGATGAGGTGGTCGTGGGCCTCCTCCAGCCTCCGGAAGATTTCCAGGTATTGGATGTAGGCAGTGGCCAACATCTTCATCACTTTCGCAAGGTCCTCCTGTGGCTGGAGGAACTCCTCTCTCTCTCTCTGGAGCATGGTGTCCAGCTCTCTCTGGGTGTCTGCCCACATCTTGATGTAAGTGCTGGTTGGAAAGAGGAGAATTTTGTGTCAACCTGACATGAAAGCAGGAGTGAGCACACGGCGACGCCAGGGCTCGGTGGGTGTGGATTTCTCATAAAGCAAGCCTGGAAGTGTCAGCCATTACATTTACAAGGAGGTTTTTAACTACAAACTATTTTGAAAACCATTAGCAGAAGTTTCTGGGTTTGTTTTATTAAAACAAGCTTAAAAGTTTAAAGCTTTCCAGCTTCATTCTAAAAGGCTTGAAGCATCCTTCAAGTGCTTGATGTTACAACCCCCAACAGTGCCAGGAGTTTTATTCAGCTGTGCTAATTGAGAAGATGGTTTAATTGAAAAGGTGTCTCCCTCCAATAGGGGAGCCTCTATTTGAGGCTCTGCATTTTTGGGATGAGGACCAATTAATGTTTCTAAAGCTGTTCTGCCTTTCTGAAGTGGTTGCTTGGAGTCAACTGCAGGGTAAGGGTCCAATGCTGGAGTGAAGCTGTAGGCCCTAATTCAAATGTGAGGTAAGAAAAACAATTTGATTTATTTCTATGGTAGCAACTGTTGCACTCCAAGGAATTGCTAAATATCTGGTCTGGTGGCTGTGGGATTACGTGGCATGGAAGCTGTCACCTCAGGCCATCTCCATTTCCAGGAGCAGTAATGCTGCTCACCTGGTAGTTTTGGTAGGAATAGGTGGAGTTCTGATGTGAGTATGGACCGGCTGTCGGTGGCTTTTCATGGGAAAAGCAGATCAGAATGTCCTGGGGGATGAGCCTAAAGGAGCAAGAAATGAGCCATGAGGTTTTTATTCAGAGAAGGGCTCAAACAGCAGGTTTGTAATGGAAAGGTGTTAGTAACACCCATGGTAGTGAAGACACTCTTGTTCTCCTTTGCCAGATGGAGACTCTTGGCAGTGATAAGTGTTAAAAAATCTGACATCTTTGAAAATGCCTCTCTAGGAACAGAACAAGGAAATTCCTTCTGCACTGAGACTTGGTTGTGTTGGGAGAAAACCAGTTCATTCACATTGTCCTGCTGAGGGGAAAACAGTGGCTATGGAAACAGGGACAGCTGACTTTGTCCTTAATCCTAGGAATGAAGGCCATTGCCCTCATGGTGCAATCTAGACACATCCTTGCTGAACCAAGTTGCTGTTCCTAGAGCTTCTCAAAGAGGGATGAGAACAGCAAAAGGCCCTGCCTTTGTCAGATGAGCTTTGAGAGCAGACCTTGCATTGAGGGAGTGTTGGTTTATTTATCCTGACCAGAAAGCTGGACAGATGTTAGCATTGTTTGTGCATGACAATAAATGTTGGAGCTCTGTGAGCTGATCTTATCATTCCCAGTCCTGGAGGTCAGAGTGACCCAAGGCTTGTGCTGCGAGAGGGACGTGTGGGGTGGGACAGGACAAACTCCAGCCCTGGAGTGCCCCGAGTGTGGGGTGCCCTGCACGCCCTGAGTGCTGACAGGGCTGAGGGACTCCTCCCTGCAGACAGCAAAAACACCAACAACCCAAACCCTGCTATTGAATTTGCACCATTAACGTTTTAAAGGGCGTATTATACTCTTCAGCTGACCTGGCTTTCTGCAGGATGCAGCTGGCCCTGCTTTTCCTAATGCTTCTGCAGCCCACCCAGGTCTTTCCCCTTGCCTTTTTTTCCTACTTCATTTACATCCCCCTGCACCACCCATATCAGTCAATTGCAGCAATTAACCCAGGTGCAGGAGATAAACAGAATAACTCTGGCAGAGGGGAGAAGATGGGGACAAGCAAGGCCAGCGCACGGAAGGATGTGAGGCACGCGGGTTTTCCAGCGCAGGAGGAAACGGCGCGGTGCCGTACGTACTTTGTGTGATTTCTCACGGACAGTGGAGAGGCTGTCAGCCTTTGAGGAAGCCCAGCCCTGTGGGGTGTCCCCACAGCCATCCTGCTGATTTATGAGCCGAGGGGATGCTGGGGCTGGATGGAGCCTTACCCGTGCAGGTTACTGCACGGAGACGCCGCGACGAGAAGCGACCGGTTTACAATAATCTCCCTCTCTGCCTCCTCTGACTGAGGAATGTCAAGTGGTTCCTCCTGCTGAGCCAGCTAATATCCAGCTTCTTTTAATATTGGGAATGGCTGTGGAGGGAGGAGAGGAGGGGGCTGGAGCGCTGCAGCCCTTCGGAGGACGTTACCATGAGGCACTGCAGATAGGACATAATTGCTTCCATAAAACATTAGTGTATCGGATGAGCACTGGGATGATTGCAGGCACGGTTGCTGGGGGTCAGATGTTAAGACTATGGACATTATGGGATGATTGTGGCTTTTGCAACAGCGGTGTTTCGGGTACATGAGGGCAAAAGAAAGGACGGGCCCGCTGGAAAATGAAGTGCTGAAGGAAAAGGTGGATGTGAAAGTGATAAATTTGTAGCTGATAGCCCTATGTACCTGCTGTGTTCAGGGTCACTGACACCTTGGGGACCTGACCCCCAGGTTTCTTAGGCATGGGATGGAGACATCAGATACTGGATAACAGGACAGGGCAAGCAGAAATCTGATTTGAGTGTTGCACTGCTTCACCCTGATTAAAAACTAGAGGGTACACATCCCCAGAATGGGATTAAAATGGTTATTCCAGGTTTTACTGGTGCCCAAATGAGATCCCTTCTGGACTAGTCTGAAGGATGAGCTGTGCCTGGTGTTCAGAGCTCCTTTTGGGGGACTTGGCAGAGCTGCTGTGAAGCAGAGGAGCCCTTCAGCTTTAGAGACAAATGTGCTCAGGGGTAGTCAGGAGGAGTAACTTCAAGGTTATGCCTTAAAAACAAAGGAGAGCACTGCCTCTTCTTGCCTGTGAATCAGACACTGTGATCCCTAAGTCCTTATTGGAATTTTTGCCTATTTGCTCAGTGTCCCTTTGCATTAAGTTGTGAACTCCCTCAAAACTGCTTCCACATGCTGCAGGGGGAGGACAATGTAGCCTTGAATGCACTGGGTTTTTATTTACTGTTACTGGTCCATCTTGTAGCCTCAGTTCTGTTCTGTTCTGAGCTGTATCTGTGCTCAAGGATATTCCACCAGATTTAGGTTGGATTAGAGCCTCTAACTCATCTATTAGTGCAGGTAATGAGCCTAACTTTCTTATTCAAGGCTTAAGAAAATAAAATCCTGGGAAAGAAAGCTGTCTCTTGATCCCTCTGTGCGTACAGCACTGTAAATAATGCTACAAATTGTCATAGCAACTCCCAAATAGGGGTGTTATGGGGAAAATAAGCAATGCTGTAATGGGATGAGGAAGAAGCACATCAAGTGACTGAACTCCAGAGTCCCCAGAGTGATTTCTGGCAGCTCACAGCTTGGAGGGAAGGTCAGCGCTTTAACTCCTCACTGATGTCCTTTCTCTTCACTCCCACAAAGTAGAAACAGAGACTAAAACATGGGCTTAAGAATTTCTTTTGCCCGTAGCCTGATTGCCAGTTCAAATCTCACTTTTATTGCTCAAAATAAAGCCTGTTCTCCTTATTTAGAGTGAAGCTTAACAACATAGGGCTTTTCTCCTGCTGAAGTTATAAAGACATGTTTAAAATCCTGCCAAATTGTACATGCCTTGTTTTAGTATTGTAGGGCCCTCTAAGTCTGCATGTTTGCTTGACCCATCTCTCCTAACACTTGGAAAAGCTTGTTGGTTTTGACTCCAGCTGAGGTGAGCCTGCTTACTGGTGTTGGACTGGTTTTAAGGCTGAAGCATGCCCTTCTTGGAAGGGTTTGTGCTGAGTGTGCAATTTAGACCTCAGGCCACTCCTGAGCCAGGAGAAGAATCTGGCATCAGTGGGGTCACCTTTGTGTGGCTTTTCTTCTTCCCCCCAGAGTGTCTCTGTGTTTTACTCACTGCCAAAGGGAACACTACTCCTGTTATTCCAGGACATGGCACAGTTTGTCTCTGGATTTGTGCATGGGCTGAACCCCGGCTTCTTTGATGCTTGGTTTTTCTGGGCTGCCCTCAGGAATATCTCCTGCTTTCCCATGCTAAAGCTGCAGTAGTGCAGTGCTGCCTGGGTCTCCCTGGTTTATCCTGATGGATGGAAGGAGGTGGAAGGGAAAACATTTGACTCTGACTCCAGCTTTCCTCACCTCGTTTGGGAACTCCTGTGTGATTAAAGGAGCGCTAAATCGTGTGTGTTAAAACCCTGCTGAAGGAACCTCTGCTGCCACTGCAAACCCACCTTGTATTTCTTTCTCAGAAATGAGGCTGGGCTGTGCTGGGGGCTGGAGAAAGTGCCCCAGGGTTTGTGACAGCAAGGGGATGTGGAGCAGGGCTGAAGGAGCCTGGCACAGCACACACGGGCAGCTGTGACGGAGCAGAGGGGACCGAGATGCAGGGCTGGTGACAAGGAAGTGCATGCAGGGGCCACTGCTCAGGGTCCCCTGGCCACACTGGGAGCCTGACAGGTCAGGCATTGTGCTAAGCCCTGGGCAAACACGGGGGAGGGAAACCCTGCCCTGCAGCCTCTGGAAAATAAAGAAACAAGAGACAAAGGTTGGGAGGGGAAAGTGAGGCCCTGAGAGGAAAAAGGGTTTTTAATGCTGCTGCCGCTGCTTTTTTTTTCTTCTCTCTTTCTAAAAATCACCAGGCTTAGGATGGCTGCTGGCTGATTCAGGTCAGCAGTTACCTGTTCCCTCACAGGTATTGTGTGGTGATTACGTTATAGGGGTAGCACCCCCTTTTCTCTTTTGTTCTATTATAGGCAAACATTTTTTGTGTTGGAGAGGTGCAGGCAGAATCAGAGATCAGTGTGGCCTTGCTACACAACCTGTCTGAGTTCAAGAAGTGTTTAGACAATGCTCTCGGGCACAGGGTGGGGTTCTGGGGGCGTCCTGTGGGATCCAACTGCAGGGCCAGCAGTTGGACTGATGGCCCTGGTGGGTCCCTTCCAACTCAGCACTGGTTCTGTGAACCAAATTGACTGAAATGTTGTCGGAATTAATTGCTGATTTCAAAGCCTTTAGCCTGCAGTCTGGAGCAGTTCAGGCTCATGAGCCTGTTTAAGCCTGCCTTGCTTCTAAAATAAGATTAGTCTCACAATTATGCCAAACTTCTCAGCTGGTGGTGAATGTGACTCTGCCAGATGACTTTTTAAGCAGGCTTGCTCCAGCCACGATGTTTTACAGAGTTGGAAGCATTTGGGGGAAAATAAAGGATAAACCTCAGTAGGCTTTGGTTGTGACAAGAGAAGAAAACACACAGCCTGCTGGCATTGTTAACGTGAACAGCTCTGTGCTTCTGTCATCTCCAATTTCAGTCCTGGGTACTATGACAGAGAGTGAAGGGGGATAAAAGATTGGTGTGGCAGAAATGTAATGGGAAACCACGGGAAGGCAAGGAAGCAGCTTCATGCAGCAGCAGCAGCAGCAGCAACACACCTCAGCAGGTCTCAAGCACCTGCTCCAGCCAAACTCACAAGGCTGGCAGGAAAAAGAACTTTTTCTTCTAGTTTTCTGACAAAACCCCCTGTTTTCCTAAATGGCAAAGCAATTAAGGTGTGGGAAAAGCTATTTTGGGCTGTTAAGTGCTCCAGAAGCTGCCCCCCTGTCCCTGAGGCTGCAGCTCCTGCCTGGGCTGTGCCCTGAGCAGATCCCACAGTGTGGGCAGCAGGAAAGGGGGGAATCCTGCCCCTCTGCACTGCTCAGGTGAGACTCCACCTGCAGAGCTGCCTCCAGCCCTGGGGCCCAGCACAGGAAGGACCTGGAGCTGCTGGAGAGAGTCCAGAGGAGGCACCAGGATGAGCAGAGGGATGGGGCAGCTCCATGGGGAAAGGCTGGGAGAACTGGGAATGCTGGAGAAGAGATGCTTTCGGGTGACCTAACTGTGGCCTTCCAGTACCTGCAGGGAACTGCAAGAAGGATGGAGACAGACTATTGACAAGGGCCTGGAGTGCCAGGACAAGGGGGAAATGTCTTCCCACTGCCAGAGGGCAGGGTTGGGTGGGATACTGGGAAGGAATTTATCCCTATGAGGGTGGTAAGGCCCTGGCACAGGGTGCCCAGGGAAGCTGTGGCTGCCCCTGGATCCCTGGCAGTGTCCAAGGCCAGGCTGGATGGGGCTTGGAGCAGCCTGGGACAGTGGAAGGTGTCCCTGCCCATGGAAGGAGATGAGCTTTAAGGTCCCTTTCCACCCCAAACTGTTCTGTGTTACAGGAACAGCAGCCTCCTCTCCTTTGCATGCAGAATTTTCCCTTCCAAGCAGTATTTGTCTATAACACACTTTACTCCTTCTGACAACAAAGTTTATTTCAGCTTTAACCATCCTCTGTATTTTTTTTCTTTTTACCCCTCTCTTCCTTAGGACAGGAAGGGGCAGTTACCCATCCAGCTGCCTACAATTCCATGCATAAAGGGCTGTGTCTGGGTGCTGCTCTACCCCTGCCAGGAGCAGGAGGCTTTAGGCTCAAAGCTGACACGGTCTACTCAGTTTCTTGAAAACTGGGGCCTTTTCTTTCCCTGTTTCCCAGCACAAGTGCTGCTGGGATATTTCCACTGACAATGCTTTTCCCCAGAGGAGACACTGAACGAGTAATACACAAGATCTTTCCCTACCTGCTCATTAAGGATGAAGGGAGGCACAGGAGGGAGTTGCAGCTTTGAGTCTTAGCTGTGATCAATTTGATCCTGTCTCTGATTTCCTGCTTTAACATAAGCAAGATGATGTGCTAATGCTCACCAGGGGTGGAAAGAGGGGCAAAGATGAATCTGTGGCTGCCTGGGAGATGTATGAGAGAGAACATGCAAGGAATGCCCAGGAGGAAGCTAATAATTGTGGCGTTTGGTTGGAATTTGAAGAATATGGCCTGGGGCCAGACGCTGAATGAGGGGATAAAAAGAAATATTCAACAACGGGCCAATGGCTGAATGAGGCTGGGGCCCCGTGGGAAGAGAATAGGATGTGATCACAGCATCAGAAACTGCACCGTAATGCAGCCACAGAACGTGAGGGGGGAGAGGAGAGGGGAGTAGAAGTTGCACTGACATTTTTTCACATTTGGGTGTTGCAATCTTAATTTTCTTCAGCTGAGCCTTGGGGATGCGATATAAAACAGAGAGCTCTGCTTTGGTTGTTTCTGTTGGAAGCAGGAAGGGAGATGCTCAGGATCTTGTCTTAGATCAATATTTAACCAGTGAATTAATATAAATTCTATTTGTGACACGAGATTAAATTTTAAAGCGCTTTGATTGTTTAAAGCTCCTTGGTGGCAGTGGCAAATGTCTTGTAGCTGATTAAAACCTGGCAGGGGTGGTAGCAGTGCCAAGACTTGGCTTTGAACGTGTCTGGACTAGGGCTGTCAGGGGCAAGGTAAGAAATCACTGGTCAGGATCCCTCGGGTCAAGGAGAGGGTAAACAAATCCATAAAAGAGGAGGAAACAGCAGGAAAACATAAATGCAGCAGCATCTCTGTGAATCTCCAGTGTCTGGAACAGAAGGTACATCTGCATGCAAATGCTGGGGCTGAGTGCTTGGGGAAGTGAGATACCCCAGCACTTTTTAATCACCCTACACTCAATGGCTCTGTTCCCTCCAGAGGGCTGAGACTGTCCCTAGAAAAGCCCAGGCATGTCTGGACATGCTGACTTCTCCCTTGGCTGGACTTAGTGACCCTAAGAGAGCACTGCAGCTCTCTGAGCATCCTCTCTGCCCTGACACAGAGCTTCCTGAGGCATGGAATTAATGTTCTGCTTTAGCCCACACCTCTTAGAATCACAGGACCTGGAGGATGTGAACATGCCTCAGAGCCCAAGGTTTAGCTCAAGGAAAGCTGTGTAGCATTTCTATTTCTGAAGAACCAAAGTTCTTTCTCATCAGCCCCTTTCATTGTTGTCTCTTTGCCTCCCTGCCTTCAGGTAAGGCAGGTTGTTATGAGTCATTTTTGTCACATGGCATTTAAAATACCTTGGATATGGCCTCAAGTTGCACCAGGGAAGGTTTATAAAGTAACAGAATCATGGAATGGTTTGGGTTGGAAGGGAGCTTAAAGTTTATCCAATCCCACCCCCTGCCATGGGCAGAGACACCTTCCACTAGCCCAGGTTGCTCCAAGCCCCATCCAGCCTGGCCTTGGACACTTCCAGGGATCCAGGGGCAGCCACAGCTGCTCTGGGCACCCTGTGCCAGGGCCTGCCCACCCTCACAGGGAAGAATTTCTCCTCAATATCCAATCTTTGCCTGCCCTCCTGCTTAAGACCATTCCCCCTTGTCCTGTTACTTCATACCTGTGTGAAACATTCCTCTGCTGCCTTCTTATCAACCCCATTTAGCTGCTGGGAGGATACAGGATAGACTGGATATCAGCAAAAAGTTCTTCATGGAAAGAAGAAGGTGGTGGAGTCCCCATCCCTGGATGGATTTAAAAGCCATTTGGATGTGACACCTGGAGACTTGGGTTAGTGGTGGCCTTGGCAGAACTGGGTTAAGGCTTGGACTTGATGATCTCAGAGGGCTTTTCCAACCTAAACAGCTCTGATTTATGGCACACAGCCAGCATAACCTTACCACAACCAACCACGTTAACAGCAGCCTTTGAGAGCCAACTCTGGCTGGTGTTTGGGAAGGGCTGGATGAGCCCAGCTGTAAATCCTGTGCTGTGCACAGCTACAATGTCATTATAGCAACCTGAGCCAAGGAGCTTCAACACCAAACTGGAGCCCCTGAGCAGCACCTTGCTCAGAAACGGGACTGGATGTGTGTTTTTGTGGTGTGGGCATATGATTGTGTTTACATGGATTTCTGCTCAGTGCTGGCAATGCCATAGGAAATGCTAAAAAGCCCTGTCTCTGTTAAAATTAAACTCAGCCAAACCAGTTGAAGCACAAGTATTTTTCCAGCTACGCTCAGCTTAACTCCTTTGGTGTTAATCTGGCTCAAATAACAGCAGCCATGATTCAGAGACTGGGTAGAAATGACAGATTCTGAGATAACTCTGAAGAAGAGGTCAAACACTACTTCTGTGGGGTTTTTTTCTTTCTTCCTTTATCTTTTTTCTTTCTTTTTTTTTTTTTTTTCTTTTCAAGAGCACAATTCAGATAACTCTCCACTACCTTGTGAACTTCACTTAACTGATTCCATGAGAGTGTTAGGCGTGATTTATACAAGCCCTGCATTGGATCCACCAGGGATCTAAGCAAGCTTTCCTCCAGCTGGAGGCTGAGCTGGCTCTGTCCTTGGACACAGCCCCCAGACAGTCTCTGCCCTGCCCTTGGGGATGTTGTTCTTTATTCCTCTCACCTTCCTCTCCTGAACCAAGGAGCTGCCTGGCTGGAAAGCAGTGCAGTTTTCACTGGTATCTGGCTGGCACTGACAATGTGTGGAGGCAGGAGGGGAGAAAAGAAGGCTGGAGAAAACAATCTCGGGGAAACCTTACTGCTCTCTGCAGCTGCCTGAAAGGAGGTTGTGGTCAGCTGGAGCTCAGCCTCTTTTCCCAGGCAACAAGCACTAGGATAAGAGGAAATGGCCTTAAGTTAAGCCAAGAAGGTTTAGATTGGTTATTAGGAAAACATTTTTCACTGAAAAGAGTAATTAAGCATTGGAACAGGCTGCCCAGGGGAACAGTGGAGTCACCATCCCTGGAAGCAGATGTGGCATTTAATGATATGTTTTGGTTGAAGGTTGGACTCTGTGATTCTGCAAGTCTTGTCCAACCTTACTAGCTCTGTGAAACCCAAGGTGTTGGTGACAAGGAGAGCTGCTCTGGTTCTGAATTTGGAAGGATGTTTTAGAATCTGAGGGAGTTTTACCTGGCAAAAAACAGTGAGTTTGGAAATGGGATTCTGGGCAAAAGAAGCAGTGGGCTTTGAGGTTGGTACCACTGATGCCAGAGGAGGGAGACCATGGGAAAGATGAAATTATTTCCACCACAGATGCCAGGAAAGGCTTTGCTCACAACCTGCTGGGACAGCAGTTTGGATATGGTCAGGTTTGAGCATGAAGGAGAGGAGCAGAAGCAGGTAGCAAAACCACCCTGAGGTGCTTTCTAAATTTTTTTCTCTAATGCACTATTATTCATTGAACTTGAATAAGCCATACCCAGCTTGGAACTGGGAAAAAGCCTCCACAAACTGGGCTGTGCTGCTGGAGCTGAAGCAGCAAACAGCACTGAGGGATAATATTATGGAAGATGCTCACAATTTAGCTCCCAGCACTGTAGCACAGCAATAATAATAATAATAATACTTGCTGGGCTTGGAGTGATGTTTCTGGGGGAGTGAGCACAGCTCCTTGCAGGCACTTTGATCCAATGCCGTCATTGCCGTCTGGTTTTTGCAAACGAACTTGTAAAGCTTTGCGCTGTGCTAAAATTACTGGGGGGAAACAAGACATGACGTGGGTTGTTAAGAGAGAGGAACCTTTTGCACAAAGGGTCTGAGTGAATAATATTAATATTTACATGGTTTTCCTGAGGCGATGTGGTCGCTTTGTGGGGTGTGCCCGCCCGCCTCCCCCCGCGCTGTGTCTCACCCCTCTGAGGGGATTTTCACGAATGGCGGGCTGTAACAGAGAGGAACCTTTTGCACAAAGGGTCTGAGTGAATAATATTAATATTTGCCTGGTTTTCCTGTGAGGACGCAGTGGGGGTGAATAACATTAATATTTGCCTGATTTTCCTCTGAGGATGTGGTCGCCTTGTGGGGTGCACCCGCCCGCCTCCGCCGGGCTGTGTCTCACCCCTCTGAGGGGATTTTC
>VXBC01012393.1:19002-58254 GCA_013399945.1 Ploceus nigricollis
CCCGAGTTCGCTGGGCCGGCACCGGCAGCGCCACGGGCCCGGCCCGAGCCGCCCGCGGCCGCGGCGTTACCGTGGACACGGCCCGGGGGGGCCGAGCCCTGCCCGCGGCTTCTCCTCCGAGCAAAGCGAGCTCCAGGCTTTCCGCCTTCTTTTTTCCACCTTTTTTTGCCCGCAGAAACACGGGGTGGTTTGGGTTGGAAGGGAGCTTAAAGNCCTATATTTTGCTCTTTCCTCCTTATTTTTTTTACTTTTCCCCTCCCTGTTATTTCCTTCCCCTACCAAGGGCTTATCCCTGTTGCATTCACATTTTTCCTAATTTTTTTTCTTTCTTCTNTGCCAGGGATCCAGGGGCAGCCACAGCTGCTCTGGGCACTCTGTGCCAGGGCCTGCCCACCCTCACAGGGAAGAATTTCTTCTCTGTATCTGATCTAAATCTCTCCTTTTTTACTTTAAAACCGTCCCTCATTAGTATCACACCGCCCACCCCTTTAGTTTTGTTTTTTGCCCCAATTTCATTCCCAGCCCCCCTTTACTTTCATCCCCTCATTAGTTTCCTTCACCCCCCTTTCTTTGCCTCACTTTATTTTCCTTTTTTCTCCCTTTCTTATATCTTCATTCCCCCCCCCTTTTCACTCTTTCCTTTTTTTTCCTTCCCTCCTTCATGTATTTTTCCTTTTCCACCTTTCCTATATTTCTGTTTTCCCCCTTTTCTCCCCTTTCCTATATGTTCCTACCCTTTTCCTGTACTTTCTCCCCCTTTTCTTCCCCTTTCCTATATTTTGCTCTTTCCTCCTTATTTTTTTTACTTTTCCCCTCCCTGTTATTTCCTTCCCCTACCAAGGGCTTATCCCTGTTGCATTCACATTTTTCCTAATTTTTTTTCTTTCTTCTCCTTATTTCTTTCCCCAGGCACCTATTGAGGCAACTTTCTAGTGGTCTTCCATTCCCTTAACACTTAAAAAAACCAGTTTCGAGGACAGGATTACAGCACAGATTTGGGGGGAAAAATGCACTCATCCACAGAGCCAGTGAGAAGGAAAAAAGCAAGAAGTTTGGGATAATGAGTGTTTTGCCAGTGATCATAATTTTTTTTGCCACAAATTTCTGTATGCCTGCATTCCTTTTCTTTGTTTTCCCCTTCTTTTTTTTTTATTTTTTTTCCCATTGAAGCCCCAGCTCACATAATTAGGTGAGACTCTTGGCTATCAAGTTTTTGAAATAAAGTTTCTAGCCACCCCTGGTTTTGGAGGAAAAGCTTGAAAACATGAATCTTGAAGACCATAATAAAAGCATCTAAGGAGGTTATTTTTCAAGCCATATGATGACTATGCCCACCACATCATTTCTTTAAATGTGTTGGATCAGTGGGAGGGGGTTTTAGGAGAACTTATTGCATTTCTTCATGCTGAGGTTGGAAAATGCAGTAAAATCAGCTTGTAACTTTCAATGTTAATATCAAAGTGGTTCTTCACGCTGAAATTTAACATGGGAAATGCGTGTGCTTCCTTCCAGTGCCTGATCCTCATCCACGTGCAGGTCAGGATGGTCTCAAAAGCAGTAAGTTACTTGTATTTTTGTTCCTTTTTAAATAAAATATTCCAGTCTTTGCAACCCGAAGAGGAACCTTGCATTTTTATTTCCATTGATGCTGGCATCTGTACGCCACTTTTGATGCCAAATTGTGCTTTTTCAGCCAAAAGTTTTACCTGCAGAGTCCCAGCAGTGCTGTCTCCATCAGCGTGTGTGGTTTTGAGGACTGATTGACCTATTGCATGTGTTTGCAATAAAAAAGCAGGAAGATTTTTCTGAAGGAGTTGAAATGAGAGCACCAAGATGGCTTGATATGATGTGGATGTTAATTATTAATCTGAATTTATTGCCCTCTGCTAGCACCTTGGTGTCACAGTGCACAAGATTGTCATTATTGTGCTGGAAGCTGTATTAATGATGAAATATTGCTCACTTCCCCACCTGCCTTCTCCACCCTCCCCCCCCAAAAAAAAAGTTAGAGGAAAACAAATGTCTTCCTTTTAAAAATGGGAAATTAAGCTACAAAGAAGTGATGTACATGAGAGTGTGCAGGGAGGCTGAGGGGATTTTCATTTTCATCAGTTCATAGAGAACTTGGGGAAAAAAATGAGTTGTGTTGCTGGGAAAAGTCATGCAGAAAAATTAATTATGAAATGAGTAGAGTTGATTTTTATTTTTTTTTTCCATGGGAAAGGAGGCTGTTTTTGAGCTGAAATGGGAGCTGTGTATGACTGAGAGCAAGTAATTGGTTTAGCCTGAGAAAATAGACATTTATAAATGGAGAAAGCGGGGAGTGGGAGATGTTCTGGTTTCCAACAGGTTTGAGTCCTTGAGCTTTTCAGTAATTTGAAGTGAGAGGACACAGCTCTGCCTGGGCTGTGATGTCCTCACAGCTCAGCCTGGAGAAAAGGAGGCTCAGGTGGGACCTTGTGGCTCTGCACAACTCCCTGACAGGAGGGGACAGCCAGGGGGGTTGGGCTCTGCTCCCAGGGAACAGGGACAGGATGGAGGGAAATGGGCTCAAGCTGTGCCAGGGCAGGTTTAGGTTGGACATCAGCAGGAATTTCTGCATGGAAAGGATGCTCAGGCCTTGGAAGGGGCCAAGGATCCAGTGGTGGGTCCCCATCCCTGGAGGTGTCCAAGGATCTCCTGGACATGGCACTCAGTGCTTGGGGTTAGGTGACAAGGTGGGGATTGGTCACAGGTTGGACTTGATGATCTTGGAGGTCTTTTCCAACCAAAATGATCCCGTGATTCTGTGATCACTGCAGGCTGTACTGCAGCTGAGGTCCAGCAGACCACTCATGGTCAGTGAACACCATGAAGCCTCTCACTCTTTCCATTCTGGAATCACACATCTCCAATAATCCCTGCAGGCTCCAAACAGTCTGAGATGTCGAGGTAAGACCAGAGATTAAAGAGATTTGTAGTTGTTATCCCACTCATTGTACATTTTTTGTACAGCATCACTGGCCACTTCCTCATCCAGCTCGTGTTGCATTAAAAACTCCAAGTGTGTTATTTGATCTATCCAGCAGGAACAGGGGATGGGTTTTATACAGCCTGTGCCTTTTGGCATCTCTAATTCCTCAGGCTCTTGCAAACACGGGCTTAAAAGTCCTGCTGCCTTGGAAACTAGGTGCCATCATTTTTCAAAAAAATCTTTTATTAGGAGCTTAAGAGGTGAGCTTACAAAGGGGGTAAAACATAAAACAGGAGGGTCTTGTTCCTCTCCACGTGGGTCCCTGGCAAAGAGCTTAGTGCACCTGTCTGCTATTGAGTAAGGCTTAGGGAAAGCAAGCAATGTAATGGGAATAATGTTCTGCCTTTGCAACTTGTATTTCAGAGCACTTCCAGAGGTCTGGACTGCCCCTCGAGGCACAGGGTGGGAGGTGGAGTGGGTTTTTTCCTGAGTGTTGCTGGCCCAGAGATGTGCAAAGGGAGAAGCTGTGGGTCAGGGCTTCCTCCTCCATCCATGGTGAGCTGAGGCTTTGGGCCACAACTTGTGAGTCCAGCATTCTGTTTGCTGTGTGGCCACAGGGACAGATGTGACAGCCTGGGATGTGGTGTGGCATGTGCTCTGTGAGGCCGGGCAATCCCAACTGTGAAACTTAACAAAGTGCTGGATTCTGCACCTGGAATGGGGCAGCCCTGGATGCACGGACACACTGGGGAATGAGAGCCTGCAGAGCAGCAGGGATCTGCAAGTCCTGCTCCATGGCCAGCTGGATCTGAGCCAGCAGTCCCTGGAGCCAGGAGGGACATCCCTGTCCTGGGGGATCACCCCAGCAGTGCCAGCCAGGCCAGGGAGGGATTGTCCTGCTCCGCTCTGGGCTGGGGCGGCCTCACCTCCAGTGCTGGGGGCAGCTTTAGATAAGAAAGATCTAAAGCTCTTAGAGACTGTCCAAAGGAGGGACAGGTGATGGGGAAGGGGCTGCAGGGGCCACACGAGGAGCAGCTGAGGGCGCTTGTCTTGTTCAGCTTGGAGGAAACAAAGGTCAGACCTCACTGGGCTCTGCAGCTTCCTCTGAAGGGGCTCTTGGCACAGGGTGGGATTTTTGGGGTGTCCAGGGCCAGGAGTTCAACCTGATGATCCTTGTGGGTCCTTCTCATCCTGAAGGGCTCAACAGAGTAGCTCTCCCCCAAGGGCCAGTGGCTGTGACAGCAGTTACAGCAAGACAGCTGTCCCCAAATGGGGACCTGGTTGCAACCGAGCTGCACAGCAAACCTCTGAGTCTGGAAAATGAGAAGTAGGACCTTGAGATGGGCAAGCCTGGGGAGTTGCTGCTCAGGGCTTCACAGAATCCCAGAACGGTTTGGGTTGGAAGGGAGTTCAAAGATCATCCCATGCCACCCCCTGCCATGGGCAGGGACACCTTCCACTGTCCCAGGTTGCTCCAAGCCCTGCCCAACCTGGCCTTGGACACTTCCAGGGATCCAGGGGCAGCCCCAGCTTCTCTGGGCACCCTGTGCCAGCCTCCCCACCCTCACAGGAACAATTCTTTCCCACTATCCCACCTAATCCTGCCCTCTTGCAGTTTAAAGCCATTCCCCCCTGTCCTGGTGCTCCAGGCCCTTAAAGATCTCTAAAGAGATCTTTAGATCTCTTGGAGCTTCTTTAGGGCTCTGAGGTCTCCAGGTGAGCACCCCCAGCTCTCCCAGCCCATCTTTGTAGGAGGAGTGCTCCCTCCCTCTGGCCATGACTTCCCTGCAGGTGGGTGTTTGGTTTTCCTTTAGGCTTGGATGGAAGTGTTTGAAGGAGCTCTGGGTGGCCCTTTGCAAACCTCAGGGACTGGGCTCAGCCTTGTGGCCTCAAGTGCTGGCTTCCAGCTCACAGTGACACCCAGAAGGGGTGGCTCTGCCAGCTGGGCTGCACTGACCACTTCATTTAGCCTTGTGACCAGTGGCTGGGCTATTTTTTCCAGTTACCGTTGACTCCTGAATCTCCAGGAGGTTTGCTGCTTACTTCCAGGCTAAGTGAAGGGGATTTGTCAGCACTCAGGTCTGTTAGACTTTGATATAACAGCATGTTCATCAGGCCCGAGCGTGGTACATGGAGGAGGAGGATTGCAGCAGAATTAGAAGGTATAAAGTTCAAATCTAATTTGAAGAATTTTCCCTCTATCACTTAAATGTGGGAAATGTTCCTGTGGCTTCAGGGATAAAATGTCACACTTCATAAGGAGCATGCGTTTTAAATCTCAGCCAGATATTAAGTGCCGTGTGCTGCACTCCACTTCTCTCTTTGTTAAAAAGTAAAACCCCAAATCATCTCTCCTGAAAGAGTGTTGTTTGATAAAATTAAAGCTTTCCAAAGAAGCTGGTTCAAATAGTGCCAGCTCTGTATCATTATGACACAACAGGGAGTGGATTGATTTCATTCTGTCTTGACAACAGTTCATCAGCGCTCAGCTATTTAATTATATAGGATGCTGTTCCTAAAGATGCCTACAGCATAAAGAGAGCAGTCAATACAGACTGGCAACACAGACCAGATGTTTTTTGGGTGAGAAAGAAACAGAAAAAGGGACCAGACTCAGGATTCTGGCAATTATCCAAGTAATTTGTAAGCAGAGGTTTTAGGACATTGGTTGGCTTGAATGTTTGGCTTCAGCTCAGGAGTTTTTAATAAATTCACACAAACCCTCTGTCAAGCTTTAGTCACTTATAGGGGCAAAGTTCACTTCTATATCATCCTGCAACCCAAATATTGGAAATAAGTAGCATTTCTTGTGAAGATATATTCAGTATGGCATGTGGAATGACACTTCTAGACAGATCCTTTTCAGTTCTGCTAAGATATACAGATCCTCTGACCACTTCCTCACTTTACAGGCTCACCATCAGCAATCTGAAGTGCTTTATGTGCTTTTCTCATGATTTTGATGGAAAAATGACAAAGTTTGGCTGTTAACACCGGCTTGTGTGCACATTAATTGCTGAAAGCTTCAAGAAATTCTCATGCAAACATTACACAGCCTCAGCTGCTGTCTGCTCCCTCCAGCTGCAGTGGGATTTTAGCTGACCCAAGCCCCTGTGTCTCATGCTGTGGCCAACAGGAGGCTTGGTGGGACCAGCTGGAGAGCCCCGGCTTGGTGAGAAATCAGAACAGCAACTTGTCATTTGCTTTCCATGGCCCAAAGGGGAGGAAGATGCTGGTCTCTGTTTATTTCTGTGCTGTTTGATGGTCTTCCTGCTCATGAAAAAGGAGCTGTGAGGTGTTACCATCAATTTACAGGGCAGTAGTCTGGGCTTCAGCCATCCTACTCCATGCACAGGGCACAGAGGCTGCTGGAAAGTCTTTTGTACTCCAGCTGGTATCTCTGAGCATGACCAGGGTGCAGAAGACCACGAGTCAGGGGCAGTGGAAGCAGCTCAACCCTTTAGAGGTCAAGTCTGCATCAGGAAGATCCCCTTCCAGACCTGACTGAGGGGAAGCATTTGAGGTCTGGGACTTGAAGTGTTTAAAGCCAGAACTAAGAGTGACTCGGGGCTGGAGGAGAAGGGGATGTTTGCCATCTGCTTTAGCAGTTCATTCCCCAGAAAAGGAGGAGACATTCATCTGCTATTCCTGCACGTAGGCAGTTGTTTCATTGTGTTTTGTTTTGTTTTCCCTCCCACTCTTCAGTAAAACACCTGTTGAGTTAATCCTCTTTGACTCAGCTCAAAAGCAAGGAAGTCAAACTCCATGAGAGGCTGAGCAGCTCAGCTCTCATTTCCCCAGGTTTCTGAGGGGGGCTCTAACGGGTGTGTTTTGAAGGCTTCCAGAAGTGAAACTGTTAAAGGGAGGACTTGAGGTGAGGGAATATTTAATTTTGCTGGACATAAGAATGACTTGAGTCACAAAGTGTTAGTCTGGAAGGCAGAGATACCTTGGAGCTTCCCGAGTTGTTCTTAAGGATGGTGAGAAGCATTTTAGAGGTTTCATTTTGGTGCAGCTTCAATGAATTTGAATTAATTTGATTTAAAAAACCTGACCTTGTTACTAAATTGGATGTGTCCTGCTTTGTTTAAAACCTAAAAGTTGAAAGCAAGCAGAGCAAAATGTCATGAGAAAGAGCTCACAGAATACAGTGATTCTGTAGGGGGCCACAAGCCATCAGCAGCTGAAATTTGGTGACAGCCCTTGGTTCTGCAGATGTGCTTGGTGCACCGTGCAAGGGAAAAAGTTCCTGCAGAGGGGCCCCTGTATGTCCTCTCTGAGCTCTGGAAGAGCCTCTTGCTCTGTTGGCCCTCAGGATCCCACCTTAAGTGCTAAGGATGAGGAATTTCCCTCATCCCTCCCCCATGATCTCTGTGAGTTTAGGCTTTAGGGACGTTATTTCCAGTATGTGGTGACTCAGTTTCCCTCCAGGGTGTCCCAGAATGAGTCAGGTTTAACTGACACCGTTGCATCGATGAAGCAAACCCAGCAGGTTGTGCCCTGATCATTAATTAATTGCAGCCAGAGCTGAGAGGTTAATGAGATCCCCAAGCTGAAGGGACAATACAAGCGCAGCGCCTGCCACGTCGCACGTGCGTCACTCCTGCGTGGAAGTGAGTGAGAAACCTCTCACTTCTTTTTTCCTCCTCCTGGCTCAACTTCTCGTGCTATAAATAAACAGCCCAGTGTGAGAAAAAAAAAAAAAGAATAACAAGGGGCTGCAGCTTTTTAGGTGCCTGTGGCAGGATGTTTTCTTGCTTATCCTGTTTCTTGTAAACACGGCGATGACTTTTGTGGCCCAGATGTAGAGGCAGCTCTGCTTCATTGTTCAAACACCTGCTGGCTTTTCAAATGGACCCAGTGCAGCCCATTGATAAAAATTCAGACTCAGAAACCTGCAGCACCAGGCTGAGCTCCTGTAGATAGCTCCAAAAAAAAAAAAATCCTTGAGGATCCAACATCCGCCCTGTTGAGGTTTTTTTTGTTTTTTCTCTATTATATTTGATTGGGAGGGGAAGGGAAGCATAAGATTTTTTTTTCCCCTGCTCTTGTTCTCACAATAGCAATAAAAACAATGCTCCTTGGCTTGGAGGTGGTAAACTGTGAGAAATAACAACAATAGCTGACTTGGTGGTTGTGCAGCCAAATTTATGAATGAAACTAGTGGGTGCAGTTTAATTTCCAGGCCTGGCTCTGCCTTTGGTGTTATGGAATGAAATAAAAAGGCCAGAGAAGGAACAGCTCATAAGTGCTGCAGGGTTGTCACAGGGAATGAGTACAGGGAAAGGTTTGGTCTGAGCTAGAGAAGGGGTTTTTCTGCTTCCTGTATCACAAAGTATGAAACAGGTGAATTTGCTCAGTCAAACAGTGGCTTTGCAGAATTTTCTTTATTTAACACCAGTGTGTGGTCGTGGGACACCATTGAGGCAGCAGTTCCAGCTCTTCCCAGTTTGGCTATGTGGGGTAAATGAAGCAGGTGGGCCCTTGCTGGGATAGGTCTGCTTTGTGAGGTGCACAGCAGGGCCACTAGGTCTGGGAAGAAGGGGGTAAAGTTTAGGAAAAAAAGCACCAAGGATACTTGTTTTTGCAGATAAAGGTCAGTTCTTTGCCTGAGTGTTTCTTTGGATGGGACTTGAGGGCTAACACCTGCTTTTTGGGAGGGCTTTTTGTGTCTGGAGTGAGAGGTTAGAGTTGAGGTGTTCAGCCAGGACTATTTGTGTTTCAGCAGCCTCTTCTCGCCCAGGAGATTTGTTCTCCACAGTGTTCAGAGCAGGATTTTCCTTGTGTTGAGATCTCTTGCATCCTTCCCTGCTCCTCACGTGTCCCCCACCTGTGCCTTTGGCTGCAGGAGCAGAGGGGACGTGCTGGGTTTGTTTCCTGCTGCTCTGAGCAGGGATTTGGAGCAGATGGGGCTGGGAGGATCCCTTCCAGCCTAAATGACTGTACACTCATCCTGCCAAGAGAGGCAGATGCCAACAGCCAGTCCTCACAAAGGCCCGCAACGGGTCAAGGGCTTTCTCTTCCACCTCTGAAAGTGAGATGTGGGGCTCTGAATGAAGCAGTCCAGCCCCAAAATGATCATTCTGCCTGAGACAAGTGAAACCAGGTAGCCAGATGTGGCCAGTCCCAGATGTTGTGCAGAGAGGAGGGCAGGGTTTGAAGGATTCCTTGCTCGGAGTGTCCCTGGGGTGTCCTAGGAGAGGGGACACCGCTCCGGCTGTGGGATGAAGCTGTGGAGGGACCTCTCTCCTCAGCAGCCCATCCTCTGGCTCTCCCTCCTCGGTGGGGACCCAGGGAAGGAAGCACCTCAGGGTAAACATTCCTGCAAACCTCCCTCTGCATCTGCCTTTCATTAAGGCTCCCCTAAAGCCGCGCGTGGATGTCGGCGTGTGAGGGGAGCTGCGGAGCTGCCGTGTGCCGGGACCTGGCTGCCACCCCAGAGGCACCGTGGGCAGGAGCCAGCTCCTGCTGGATCATGGGACACACGGGGAACTGGCGGTGGGACAGGAGAACCTCCCAGCAGCCAGCTCCCAGGAGAAATTTGGCTCTTAAATCCAATTATATTTGCAGACTGAGCTTTTTTGTCCTCACTGCTGCCAATGCGTGCGCAGCCTTCGCTTCTTACCCCCGTTTTTTGGTCGCTTCGGATTTGTTAATGGCCATGTTTAAAATCAAGAGAGCAAGCAAGGAGTTGGAAGGTGCTCCATGTCCTCATCTCTTTCCAAGGGGAATGCCTGTTTGCTGATGTCATCTCGTGTGGCTCAGTGTCAGAGCTCTGCTCGTTCTCTGGAAAAGCTGCGCCGACCACGCGAAATGCTCACATGAATTTTTCTAGCATGCACAGGGAGGTGTCCTTGATGACCTTTCACGGTAATTACAGCAGTTAGGAGATGTTTGCCCCAGGCAAACTTCTCTCTAAGGTCCTCAGCGTTGTGCTCTGAGTTGTTTTGGATTTCCCCTTCCACGTTCTCCTGGAAAATAGCAGTGTGGTCTCTAATGTCTTACTTTCCCCCTAAAATCTCTCAGTTGCTGTTGGGAGGCAGTGAAAGCTGCTGGGGATTTTCACAAACAACCCGAATATGGGTTTAAGGAAACATGTATATTTCCTATTTATGTTTTGCTTTTAAACTCTGACTTCCAGAAACCCATTTTTTCCCAAGAAAAACCCAGACAATCAGACTAATGTTTCTTTTAAAACGTGTGAAAAATGAAGGATGAGGCGTCGAGTTTCCTTTCAAGCGATTCTGAGCAAAACCGAAGCCTTTTTGAAGTGGTTTACTGCAATTGTAGTTTGCTTTGCTTCCTGCTCCTGCTTTGGGCACACCTCCCAGCTCGTTGTGTGTGGCTACAGGCACTGGGGGAAATTGGAAGGCCAACAAAAGGCAAGGGGGCTCTAAAATCCTATTTCTTTTTCTATTTAGAGTGCTGCCAACGAGACGTTGCATTTTATTCCTTCCTACCATCGAGGCGCAGTGCCTCCCCCAGCATCAGCACCGATGGAGGCAGGGAGGGGTGGGGAAGGAATGGGAATAGATTTCATGCTGGATGAGTCTCCAGTTGGGAGTCCAGACTGTGGGCAGGGTAAAAAAAAGCTTTGTTTAGTCTGCAGTCAGTAGTTTTAGCAGGAGCCCTGGGCCCAGAGCTGGGAAGTTGGGTGTCCTCTGCTCAGGGTGATGTGATTTACAGTGTTGGGATCTGACTATGGGATTGACAGAGCCAAAGCAGAGGGAAAAGTGTTCTGGAGAGCTTGTCTCAGTGCCAAAGGGTGGGAAGCAAGGGTAGAGTTGCTCCTTCCCTGCAGCCACATTTCTCCTCATGGCGGGGTCCATCTTTCCTGCCACCCTCTGTGATATCTGGACCGTTTGCCATGCCAGAATTGTGCTGGCAGAGCTCTGAGGGACCTTGGGGTGCACTGGTGAGGATGAAGGAAGCTTAGGATGGCTTTGGCACTGCTGCATGGTTGGGATGTTGTGAGTGATGAAGGTTAAGGATGAAGGTTAAGGTGAGCGATGAAGGTTATTCCTGCCCAGCTCTGACTGCTTCCGCGAGAGCAGGAAGCACCTCCTGAGCCCCTCGTGGCCTAATTCCTTCAATAAATAGGATATTGCCAGAGCAGGACTCCACCAACTTGGTGAAAAGCTGGGGCTTGCAGCAAGGCTCTGGCTTTGTACCACCATGGTCTTGCCAGTTCCTCCAGCCGTATAAAAAACTCGTTGCTTTTGGTGCCAACACCATCGGAGGAGCCGAGTGCCTGAGTTTTCCTGGTGCTGTTTCGGGGCAATATCTGTTCTCCTTGCTTGATCAACATATCTGTTAATTACATTAAGGTAATCTGACCTGGGCTCTTGCAAAATCCTCCTCCTGCTGCTGAAGGTGGTGGAAACCCTCCCTGAAGAGAGCAGCGAAGCAGCACATGTGGGATCAGAGGGTGGCTGGGGGATCTGGGCACATCCAACACCCTGCATGGTAAAGATGTGTCAGCTCTCTGATACCCTGGAGGTGGTGGTCTCACACTGGCCTCACATCCCCATGTGGCTCCAAATCCCGAGGCTGGCAAAGAGCATACAGTCCCTAAGAGATGCAGCTTGCATTGCTAAAAAAGCCTGGGAAACTGGAGAGCAGCCTTTCCCTTTAACTCGTGCCTGGCCCTGGGAGGAGCAGGATTTAAGCACGTACCTAAATTTCAGCATGTGCTTAAGTGTTGTCCTGAATGGGGACCCTCTTGAGCTTTAGCTGAAGTGCTGTTCTGAACAGAGCCAGCAGACTGTGGAAGTCACCTCTTGTTGCCTCTACCCCACTGTGTTGGTGCTCATTGCAGCTCTCTGGCTGTTTACTACAAGTTGAAAATCACTTCATTTACTTGCAGCTCACTCAGTAACTGAGAGCAGGCAGGTTGGGAGAGTCTCACATCAGCTGGGAGCGAGACATCTGACCTTGTCTCTTGTCTGTCTTGTTTCTATGATCCTAATTCTGCTCTAAATTAATTCTTTTGTTTAGCTGCTGGGGTTTTTTTTCCCGCCTTTTTGTTTTCGCATGAATGCTTGTCTCTATATTTAGGTCTGCCGGGGCGGGATGTTATGAATAATTGTTGATTGATATTATTAAACACTAACACGCTTGGCTGTGTTGCACTAATGATGGGGCTTTGGGGATATGCAAATCAATTAATTGCAGTAATTGCTGTAATAGCTGTTTTGGAGGAGGCTGTTGAAGAGCCCTTGGGAGAGCGGACAAAGACGGAGACGTTTGGAAGTGCAGAGGAGAAAGGGTGCTCGAGTGTCATTGGAGAGGGCTCCTTCAAGTTGCCAACTTGTAAAGTTGGGTTTGTTTTGCTCTCCAAAACCCACTCACACCAAATCCTCTCTTGCTTTATTTCAGTTACTCCAGCGTGGCTACTTCTGGACTTTTCTGCTGCTGTGGAGCTGAAGAAGCTCACGGATGAGACAGAGCCTTTTCCAGGTAATCTCTTGCCTTAGAAATCTGGGAGACCTTCCTGGAAAACACCCGAGGGGGGAAAAAAAAAACATCTCTAAGGCTAAACCTCTGTGTCACCTCGCACTCAACAGCTCTGGTTTGTCAGCTGATTCTCATTCACGTCAAAGCTCTTTCTCCCCTTCTGTGGCAGCATCACGGGGCCTCACAGTGGGCACAAAGGGACGTGAGGTGCCTCAGGAACCACGGTGGGAAGGCTGGGAAGGGAATGGGATTTTGGGTATTGTGAGGATGGGGAGGAAAAAGTCTCTTCTGGCTTCTTCCCCGTGCTATATGTGTTTTCGCTGCCTTTGTATTATTGTATATTCTTTTGTCTGGCTTTCCATATGCAACGTGCCTCAGTCTCCGTGCTCCGGGGCGGGTGTTCAATGTGGTGCACAGATGGTGCTCCCAGAAATCCCGTTATTTGCTAATGGGATTTTGTGCTAAGCGTTTCCACTGTTCTTTTCAAAAGTCTGCGTGTTTGTGTCAATATGCCCAGACCCCCATCTTGCAGAGACACCCTCTCCCATGCAGCTGGGAACACCACTTTATTTCTTTATTTGCCTGGTTTTTTAATCCCTGGGAAGGATGTCAGGACAGCTTCTGTGGGAGGCAAAGGTTGCAGGACCCAGGCAGCTCTGAGATCACCTTGCACAGTGAAGGAGGGTCAAGATAACTGGGGTTGGATGGGACCTCTGGAGATCCTCCAGTCCAACCCCCTGGGTCACCTGGAGCAGGTGACACAGGAATGCATCCAGGTGTGTTTGGATGTCTCTAGAGAATGAGACTCCACAACCACCCTGGGCAGCTCTGCCAGATGTCACAACCCTGCCAGGTGGCCTGGCCAGGCCAATTGGGGCACTCCAATGTGCACTTGTCACCTTGCTGGTGGCCCTGCCCTTACATTTTGTACTGAGATGTACTTACCTATTCAGCAGCTTCCCCCGGGGTCCTGCAACATTTCAGTAATGCAGTGTTCAGCTATTATGCAGCTATTCCCAGCTATTATGCAGCAATTCCCCTCTGTGCCCTCCATTCTTGAAGCAGTGCTCGAAATCAGGATATAAATAGCAAAAGCCTGGAATATGTTGCTTTTGTTACCAGAGGCCTTTCAGAACAGGTTAGATGTGTGCCTGATGGGGACAATACAGAGCTAAGTCTTCCAACGTGGCACAGAGCTGGACTAGGTGACCTCCTGAGGTCTCTTCCAGCCCTCATTTTTCCATCCCTGCGTGACATCCCCTGCTGGTGGGTAAGTGGAGCTTTGTTTGCGTCACGCTGGCTGGAGCGAGGTCAGGGCTGTGTGTCAGGAAGTTCCCTGTCTGTCTGCACACCCATGCACGCCTCATCCTGCACAAGGCTCTTCTCCTGGACGCTTCTCAGGCTCCTCTGCCACGGGAAGGTGAGTCAGAGCAAGGCAGAGGTTCTCCTGGTGCTGGCCAAGGACTCCAGGTGGTTCCTCTGGAGCTGAGCTTAACCAGAAGGATCTCATGGCAACCCCGGTTCACCAAGTCCGGGCAGCCCGAGGCAGGAAAACTGCCAAGGACTGTTCCTCTTGTGGTACAGGGCCACTGAGATGGTCAATTTGGGATCAGGAGCTGGCAATGGCAGGCTGACCAGGCAAAGAGAACCAGCTGTGGGATATTGCTGTGTGCAGGTTGACCCTTAGAGCTCCACTGTGCTTCTCTGAGCATCCAGGGCTGTGCTGTCCTCCAAAAGGGGATCTGACACTCAGGAAACCCTCATCTTCAGCTCTGGGCCTGTGCCAGATTCCAGCTCTGGGCTCTGGGAGCTGTGCTAACAAAGTAAGACTTGTGGTCACCTCCACAGCACCTGGATCTGTCTCCAAGTTTTGTTTGGACCATCACTGCACCTCTTGAGCTGGCTGGCACGGTGTCAGTCCATCTATAGTGATTGTGACTGCTTTGTCCAAATTTTAGGAGCTATGGGGGACTGTGGAGTGCATCCCTCTGTGTCTCAGAGCCCTCCTCAGCAGCAGAGTTTGGGAAATAACATTTTTGAGGTCTGCAAAAGATGGCAGGGAACCGGCACAGACACTTCTCTTCAGCAATGCCCCGCTGTGATCCGATGTCTCTGCAGGGAAAACAGCTCTTCAGAGGTGTTGGCTTTCCGTGCCCATCAAGAAATACCTCTTGGCCTCGTGTTTTTGCAGCCTCTCAGCTTCACTGATTTTATCACCCTTCTGATAAGGGTGATTAGATCTGATTTGTTTGAATTACAGCTCGGCTGCTTTCAGCTCTCACAGACACAACACGGTGCTGCGCGGGGTTGGAGCAGGGAAACGAGGAGGGAGAGCCCTTCCCTCCCTCTGATAATAGTTAGCAGATGTGATACCATTGCCAGGTCAAGGATCTGAAATCACCCAGCAGCAGGAAAAACGCTGTGCTCGCCTGGCACTTGAAAGCCGTGCAGGGAAGGATGTGGCAAAGGCTGAATCATCCCGTGCTCAGCAGCACCTCGGAGCACTGCTCTGCAAGGTCGCACAAGCTGTGGGATTTTTAAGCAGCCCTGGTTTGGTGGTTTGCCCCCAGGAGCTGTTCTTTACGTTTGGAATACACCATTAGTGATGTCTTGTTAAAAATCAAGGCTGCCCATGGCTCGTTTATTGCTTGGAAGCTGTGAGCAGTCAGTTTGTCAGTGTGTCTTGTTTTTCTGGATGTGTGATGCCCCATTTTTCCCCGTTTTCAGAGGTTCCTGGGCTACTAGAAAGACTTTTCCCCCTGAACTAGGTTTTGTGCAAGGTTGGTGCCCTGCTGTGAGCCACACCATGATGCACACAATATTAAAACATGGCTTGTATTATCAGGAGCACTTTTTTTTTCCTAAAGCAGCTTTCTAGGGTAGTTCAAAAAATCTGGGACAGGTCAGACAGATCACTGTGCCCTTGTGGCTTTGTCCTTTGATCTAGGGGCTGAAAATCTGAAAGAAGACACACGATTCAACTGTGGGTTTGGTGCTGGTTTGGGCTCTGGGAGGAGCCTGACTTCTGCCTGCAGGTGCATCTTTTCTGCAGAGCTTGGCCAAGAGCATCCCTGGCTCTTGCTCTCCTCAGCCCCTTGCCTTGCAATCTCCTCTCCCCAGTGACTGAAATCCTTGTGGCAGAACCTTGTGGGATTGCTCTTTAGAAAAAGGATGTGCCTTAACTTTGGCTGGTTTCAGTGAGAGCAACATGCTTTAAAAGCCATTCCTGGGCTCCAAACAGCCCTTGGAAAAAGAGCTTCCCAGGTTTCTGGCTCAAGGGGTGGTCATCAGATAGTAAGTGGTCACTCCTAGCACGAGGGCAGAGAGCTGCAGGAGTTTGAAGGAGACAAATGGGTGTGCTTACAGCATGCCAACAAAGAACAGAATATCTGGGAATACTGGGATTAGGTTTGGGGAGTTGCTCTGGGGGAAAGGTGAGTGAGTTGCATCTTTAAAAGCTTCCATGGGGATGATGTGGCAGCTTCACCTTAACATGGAGGTGTGTGTTGGGAAGGAAAAGCTCAGCCTGGGCTGTATTTTCATTGCTGCAGTGGGTGGTGGTTATGTGATCTACTGGTGGTCTCATGGCAAAAGTCCTGTCCTTTTCTCTCTCCTCTGCTTTTTTCCTTTTCTCTGCTCCCCTCACCTCCAGCAAGGTGTCCTCTAGGTCAGGTTTAGGGTGAGAGAAGGGAAGTCTTCAACTTAATGAGTGGTTCCAGTGCAGGCAGCATGACTGCAGAGCAGGGGGGGACACAAGTGTGCACAGGTGTGTCTGGAGAGACTAGAAATAAATACCATATATTGCACTCTAGTTTGCTTTTCTCTTATGCTGATGGCACATTTGCTAGCCCCACAGGTGGCCAACCCTTCCAGGTGATGTTTGCCTATACTGAGAGCCCCTGGGAACCCTCCTGCCACTGCTCTTTGCTGCCCAGTGGCCATGGGAAGAAAACTGCAACACTTGCAGTGCGCCTGCTCTCTCCCACCTCCCCCCTACATCTCCTTCCCCAGCTGCTTTGACCAGGTCGCTCCCCAGCTTTGATTCTCTCCTCTTGCTGAAAGACCTCCCGTGGCTGCATTGTCTGGAGAGCTCTGGTGGAGGTTTCAGAGCTGTACTTCCACCTGAGCAGAGAGCAGGCTCTCGTTAGCAGCCCTCGGGGCGGGTGAGCATCGCTGCTGCCTTCAAAGGCGGCGCCGGGGTGCCGAGCCAGCTCCTGGCCCCCAGTGGGATGGAGCTCTGCTGAAGGCACCAGCAGGATCAAAACATCAGCTGGGGAGAACAGAAGGGATGCAGGTATTGCTCCACGAGGCTGGAGCTGCCGTGGCTCCTGGGCACGCCAGGTGTGAGCGGCAATGGCACCGATAAAAGTGCAGCAGGCCCAGCTCTTGGGAGGGTTTCCATGCTGCTGCCAGCACTGACTGCTGGTTATCCTAAAGTTCTCCTAGGGCTGCCCACACCAGTGGCAGCTGCACCATCTGCAGAAGAAATGGACCCTCAGTTGCTGTGAAACCAAAGTGAAATCAAACTGAGGCTCAAGGGCCAAAGCCCTCGTCCTCCTCCTGACTTCCTCCTCTCTGAACACCTCTGCCAGGCGCTCTGTCTCCTCCCCCAGAGCTGCACCTTGGTGGATGAGCTCCAGATGGTTGGATGGAACCTTGCCAAGCACAGGGGGCTATCAGCAGTGCTGGGGATGACTGTAGGCTTCCTGCTGGGAAGTATGTGGAGGTCTGCTGGCTTCTTACTTCAGGCCCCTAAAAAAACGCTCTCCCAACTACTTTTGGCTTTCCCTTTAACCTAATGAGTTCTTCTCCCTTTTCCAAAAAGTCTGAGGCCAGTCAGTCCTAAAGTCTCCACAGCACCTCTTTGTCTGATTCCCCTTGTCTGGAAGCGTATCCGAGGAGCGCGGTGGGGTGGAGGTGGGTTGGACTTGGGCCATCCTTTGGCTTCTGCCATGAGTGCATAAACTTTTATCTTTTCAATGTTACCATTAAGGGGAGCTGAAAAAAAAAAAGAAAAGGAAAGGAAACTAAACCACAAACAACTGCATTAAAATAATAATCAGAGCCTCATGAAAGCGCACAAAACCCCAGCAAACCCTCTGTGCTTTGAAACTTGAATCTTATCTCCCCCTGTCAAGGTTAATTGTTGCTGGGTTCAAACCATGGACAAGCTTTCATTAAGGCTGGAGATGGGAGCCATGGCTGGGCTGGGTGTGTTGGAGCAGGGTTGAATTTGGTCCAGTCTCTTAAGGAGGGAGTCACATCTGCAGCTACACAATTTCATTAGAGTCGTTGGATTTAAGTCTGGTCTTTAATGTTCCTGGACTGTCTTCTCCC
Organism: Ploceus nigricollis; assembly: GCA_013399945.1. NCBI lineage: Eukaryota > Metazoa > Chordata > Aves > Passeriformes > Ploceidae > Ploceus > Ploceus nigricollis. The sequence continues at coordinate 36,749 of VXBC01012393.1, forward strand.
AGGGTTATAACCTGTGGAGCTGTTTTAAAGCTGGTCACTTAATTTCTTTCCATATAACTTTATTTCTTTCCATATCACATTGAAGACTGGAGTGTTGCAGTGTGATCAGATCTGGAGAGCTCAGGAAGAACTGATAAATGCTCCCCTATATAAAGACCTTTTTAGTTTATGTGGTGGGGAGCAAATAGTCTGTCCTGGGAAGCAAATCCTCCTCATTTCTCACTTAATCAACCTACCAAGAGCCAGACACTGCTGGTTTTCTCTTTTTTTGCTATTGCAGCCCAACCTGAGTTTTCAGGATCCCAGCTCTTCTGGCTGTGGTTGTTGCTCCTGCAGCTCATGTTCTTCTAAAGGGATGCTTGGAGGAAATGGGCTTCCAAGAGCATTATCAATGAGAAAAGTACATCACAGCATTAAAAATACACTGATGAAAAAGGCATAATGAGTGTTGGAAATAGTTTTATACCTCCTTGAACTAGAAAATATAAAGATACATCAATATAATGACAGTCTCCCCCTACCTCCCACAGAGTCATGGCTAGATTAATTTGGGAGACAGTTTTTCACATGCAAATATGTTGGGATTATGGTTCTGCTTGGGTAAATTAAAGAAACTGTTCAATGCCTCAATTTGGTCAACCTGGAAAGGGTTGTCCATCTCTGCCCTGTTTCCTGGGATGCTCAAGCAAAAATGAGGCTGAGGAGATATTGGATGAAAAGAAAATGAATTTATTTTCTCACTTTGAGCCATTTTTATGAGGTGGGTTAAAGAGTTGCTTGTGCCAGTGCTGGAATCCTTCCCGGTGCTTGTGTTAGAACCAGCAACAGGGAAAACAAGCTTGTTTTGGAAATAACAGTGGTATTTTTTTGTTGTTGGGGTTTTTTTTCAATTTTCATGACTTTTATCAGAACTTTGCGAATTTCTAATACCAAGTAAAATTCATTAATTCCTCTCCAAGCTCCTTTCTCCCAGCTGCACAGTAACTTTGCAAAGCATCTCCTGAAGTGGTGGTGATTTTGTAGGGCTGAGCCTTGGGTGGTTTCTGGGCTCTCCTGGTATAAAGCAGGGAGGTACAGCCACTGGGTGCCAATGCCTTGAAGGAGCCTGTGTCCCAAAAAAGAGCCCAGAGTGCTGCAGGATTGGCTGTGCAGGATTCCTCCTGGGCTGTTTTGACACAAGGACCCCTCAGACACGGCTAACGGGATGTGGCCAGCCGTGACTTGACATGATTGCTTAGCATTCCATCCCCACCTTTCCCCCAGCCCGCTCCTTTCCTGTGGCTTGTTTTCATTTCCTTGCTAATTCAAGCATGTCTGATGTTAGCAGGAGGAATTTTTGTGTGGTGCAGAGGTCAGGGAGAGCTGACTGGGACTGGATTTTACAGGTGACGTTCATGTGTAGAGGTGGGGGAGCAGGACAACAGAAAGGTCACGGAGATGGGAGCTGGGAGAATTGCTGTTGTGCTTGGTGGAGAAGCTGGGAAGGGGAATGCAGTGGTGGAAATGAGGTTAAAACACTTGTAAATGGGTTCAGCCCATGGGGATTTGTGTTACTTTCTGCTGGTGGAGACACAGGAGCGCCTGCTCCCTCTCTGTGGTCACCAGCCCCTGGCACTCTGTGCCCTCACATGCCATCCTTGGTCACCACAGAAGTGCTGGTGATAAGCAGGTGTCCCTGGCTGGCATGTGGGAAGGAGAGTCTGCTTTCCTTGGAAATGCTTTCCCCAAAAACTGCTGCAGCCCTTTTGTGGGGCTCAGCCCGTTCCCTGTTGCTGTGGCTGACAGAAACCAGACCCCTCACTTTGGTGTGGACTCTATCCCCCAGCAACCAGCTGGTGCTGGTATTTGATATCAGCTGGGAAAGCCATCAGGAAGCTTTGGTTGTTGTTTTTTCCTTTCCTTTTTTAAATTTCCATCACCTTCTCATCCTTGCTCCCCACTCTCTGCTTGGTCTGTGTGGTTCCATGTGCCCCCAGCAGGGACCCACACAGTGCCAAGCTGTAGGGACATCCCTGATGTGTCTCACTTTGGGCAGTCTGAATTTGGCAGCATTTCTATCAAACTGGAGAAAAAAAAATCTGGAACAGTCATTTTTTTCCCAGTCAAATGCATTTTCATGCCTGAAAGTGGGTACATGTACAATTTATTAAAAGCAATCCTTAGAAAGGTACAAGCTGTAGCTTTTAAATTTCTTCCGTGTTTATTTTTATAAAAAAAAAAAAACACCCCATGTTTTCTTCATTAATGGATGGTATTTACTTTAAGTACAGCAGAAATCTGATGTTGAGCTTCAAACTAAGTAAATCTCCATTTATTAAAAGCCTAAGTGCCTCTGTTTCCAGATTTTTTCACGGTACATTTAGGCTCCGTGTTGGAGACTCGAGGCTGAGCAGCCTGAGCTCTGATCCAGCAGGAAGGGATCTAACAGTGGGTCTGACTTTTGGGCTGCATTAAAGGCTGGTGCCACGCAGGGGTGTGAAAAGCCTTTCATGTGGCCACAGGAGGACTCTTCAGAGGCCAGCCAGCGTGGAGGAAAATCTGGGAGCAAGGCAAAGACAGGGATCCAGCCTGTTAGAGGCACCAGATAAGGTTTCATTTCTGGGGGCTGGTTCCTGTGCTCTAAAGCAAACAAAACCTTGGGTTTGACTTTGCTCATTTATTTTTGCCTTTTCTGGAAATGTGTTGCTTTATCAAGAAGTGCTGGAAGCCTCTGAAATCTTGGTTTGCAAGAAGACACTTGAGCAATTTTTGAGATGTTTCTGTGTCAAATGCAGTCAGGCCCTCTTCCCACCAGTGTCTCCAGTTTATTACCAGTCTGAGTGATGCAGCTGGAAGGAGAGGTGGCACTCACATCAGTTGTGCTTCCTAAGCTTTGTATCCAGCTCAGTGTGATCAGGTGCCTTGCAGGCACCATCATTAGCAGATAATTGTCCCCTTCTGGAATCAGGTGAAGCCTTTGGACTTGCCTTTGATTTTGTCCAGTGTCAAATGGGTACTGAAAGGCTTTCCCTCCTCTCCAGAGGTGCTTAATTCCAAAGGATCTCAAGATGAGATAGGTTAATAGCAACAGTGAAAATCTGTGCCCTTAGCACCTGGAGCTGGATTAAGGTGGGTGCCCCATCTTTAGAAGAGAGGAAAGCAATTTCTCCCCACTGGCACAGGCTCTGTCAGGCCCTTTTGCAGTATTCTAGTGCTGGTATTATATTGATAGAACTGGAAATAAGGAAGCCAAGAGTTAGTCAGCAAGGGATGAAACCACCCAGCCAAAAGCTCCAGAAGGTGTTGACATCTCCCTGCCCCTCCCAATGTTCAAAATGTCCACAAGACTCCTGTGTGCTGGGGGAACAATATGGCAGGAAATGAGCAGATGCCACAGGTGATGGTCCTGAGGAGCTCTGCCCTCACCTTTCCTCCCTGCAGCCATCTTCCCCTCCTGGAATAATGAGGCCTGTTCCTAAATAAATCACATTAAATTCCACACCTTCTTCCCAAGCAAAACCACCCTGGAGTGATAGGCATTAGCATAAGCAAAGCTAATTCCCTAACTTATCTCCAGCGTGCCGTATAATTGATTTCATCAAATAAAATCTGCCTAATAAAGCTCTGGAAGTGAAGGGAAAGCTACAACTTAATTGTAGTTCAGCCAAGAATCAATTCCTCGTCTCCTATCTTGTTTTCTGACAATTCCTGTGTGTTAGTGAGGTCCAGGAAAAAAAATTGGACATTTTACAAATATTCTATCCCCTGGATCACTGACATTTTATACCCAGACTGAAAATGAAAGGAAGTTTTGCAGATTGGATCAGCCACAGTAAGGAAATGTCTCTGTCAAAATGTCCAGCAATTAAGAGCTTTATCCCTCCATAAAGCTAAGTATGAATTTTATCTGTAAATTTGTATTTTAGTTCATCCTGTTGCTTCCCCTGAACACAGAATAAAGGAAAAAAAAGAGATCAAGACTAACTTGTTTTATGATGTCTTCATTTCAGAGGCACAATAAAAACGTAAAGCACAATAAGAAGTTGCGAGCTCAGTTCTTGTTTGCTGAGTGAAGATGTTTAGGAAGTATTCTGGATAAAACATCTGCAGTGAAATCCTGCAGTCATTCACACTGAAAGATATTCAGCTTTTCTTTGTTTTCAGTGTGGAATTAAGTGTCATATCCAGGAGGGGAAAAAAAGGAAGGATTGGACCACATTTATCCAATTTATTTTCTGGAATGCCTGGGTAGCTGGAGAGTGATGGATGGTCTGGGTGAGCAGGTGCTGCATAGGCATAAATTGCCTGTGAAAATAAATGTTGTAGGAGTCCAGCCCAGCCAAAATGCAAGATGTAGGGTTTTTTTCTCAAGATGGAACTGTTTCTCTTTGGGAATAGCTTGGATCTCTCCAGTGGGAATGTCAGCTGCAACTTTTGAAAGCTTTAGTTCTTCACCTTGTCTCAATTTGTTGCTGCTTTTCACGACCAGAGAAAATGCAGGAGACGTTTTGACCACGTAAGAAGCCTTAAGCTCTTCAGAGGAAGATGCTAAGGGAAGTGGTGAAGTGACAACTCCTGTCTCCTCTCCTTAATCCTGTCAGCCTTGGGATTTCAACATGGGCTGCTGAGATGGGAGCATCACCTCGATTTGGAGCTCCAGTCCAGGTGGGTTGAACATGCCAGAGGTAGCAGCCTGGCTTCAGCAGGATTAGTTCAAGCAGTCATAACATGGCAGGCTTTTAATTCTGGGGATGCCCCATGTTTGTCTTCAAGCTGAGAGGCTGCAGAGATCAGGGAGGGTCGGGAATGGATGGAGGAGGAAAAAGGAGTGTGCTATCCAGAGCCTTGAACTTCCCTCATCCACCATCCACACAGAGCTGGCCTTCACCAGAGATACCTCTCCTTGCTTTCTCTGTTTGCACAGCTGGGTTTGAAGCATGCTCTTGCAGCACATACATTCAGAACAAACATCATCCCTATCCATCCTCCCCCTGGTATTCCTTGTGTGCAGGACCAGCAGCTTGCAGCCCCTGCCTCGAATCCTGCAAGACACTGGAGCCACCCTGAGGAGCATGGCCTTGAAGCACATCCTTCCCCAGGCCAGGCACCAGGACACTGGGAATGGGGGCTGGAGGTGCCTTCAGCTAGGCCAAGGATCCTGAGAGAGGTTTCAGTCTGCAGGGAGGAGCAGCGAGGTGTGACAGGGCTGCCTTTGTGCAGCTCATTACGCTCCCGTCGCCGATTTCTGAACGGAGTCCTGGCGCTGAGACAGAACAGGTTTGCTTTTACTAAAAACAGAGGGGTGGGTTTTTTATTTTTCTTGTACCAAAGTATGTAACTTTAGATGGCCATCTCTGTGCCTGGTCACCTCTGAGATATTTTTTTTTTCCCACTGACATTCACCTTGATAAGCTACAAAGAGGTAAAAACTGCAGTGGCTTGCTGTGTCTTGACTAGTGTCTCGCTTTGATAGAAATCCTCAGGGTAAAAAAAACACCTTGTGCAGCGAAAGCAAAGGCTGAAGTGGCTTTCATGAAGCAGGCTCAGTTCCCCTGGAGGACTGACATCCCCATTTTGAGGCCTAATTGCATGAAGTCTCCTGTGATAATTTCTTAGACAGCGATGAAAAGCAGCTGGAGCCAGCCCCTGGCATTGAGGGGTACGAGCCCAGCAGGTCGGAGCAGTGTCTTGATAGGGCAACAAAGAGATCCAAAGCCTTGGACAACAGTGATCCTGTCGGATGTGGTTAAAGCCTTTCTTCATCCATTACTGACACAGATCCCCGGGGGTGATCAATATTAAAATGCTTCCCTGGAAGGTGTGTTTCCTGTGCAATTTGGGACGATGTTGTGAAGATAAAGGAGTGCTTTTGTATGAAGTGATGGTCGGTTTGGAGCAGAGGCAGTGTTTGTAAGAGCCCTCAGTCTGACACGGGGCTGATGACATCAGCCTGGCCACACAGGGTGATGGCAAGGACCCATCAGCAGCACCTGCCTTTGTGTGGAGGGACCACAAGCCAGGCTCCCTGCAGCAGGAACCTGAAGGTTTTATGTTCCTGGCTCCCCTTTTTCCCATATTTCAGGATCAGGCAAGGCTGTGCTTGCTCCCCGTGTGTTCTCCTGCTCCCAGCATTCCCCTTCCTTGCTTTCCCGGTGATCCAGTGTCCCAGCCCCCGGGCTCAGCTCGTAGCAGTGTGTGGGGTATTGATTTCTGTTCCACAGAACGATAGCCTTCAAAGGATGGCTGGGCATAATGAGCTGGGCAGCTGCCAATAGCTCCGTGTCACCAGCAGCTTGTGACTCTCCGTGTGTCAAAGCTTTGCTGCCCCTCAGTACTTCAGATGGCTTTGTGTCTGTAAGAGCAGGCACAATGTCTCAGCTTCTTGGGGTGCGCCTACATCTTCTGAACCCTTTTTGAAGCTATTTCTGCATTTGATTTGGCAGCTAAAGCCCACAGAAGGCAAGAACATAGGTTTGGAGGCACGCAACCCCTACGTTTAACTTGGACATCACAGCCCCCTCATAAACCCTAAGGAACAAGCAGTTTTGAAAGCCCTCTGCAGTATTGATTTATCATTTTCTGCAGCATCAGCATCACTTTGAAGAACAAGGGGCTTTGTAATGTAGTTGGACATTTTTCCTAAAAGTATCTAAAGTGCCTCACAGGAGTGCATGATTGCTCAAGATGCTTCATAATTTATTCCTTCTCACATTTTTCAGCTGTGCAATAAAACATTTGTGAATATCCAGGAACGAGGGTCCTTACAGATGGCACTGATGTGTATCAGGCTCACATGAAAACCCCCACATCACCTGCAGGAAGGAGAAAAAGAAGGTAGGAATGAGCCTCAGAATTTCCTGAACGTATGTGGTGGGTTTGAAACGCCTGGAAAGGTTTTAAACGTGGTAATTTTGCTGCTTGAATCCTCTTCATTCTCAGCAGTGTTGTTTCCGTTTAAGTACTCGATAGGCTGATGCTGAGCTGGTAGCATCATGTCCTAAAGGATTCCAAAAGCAGCTGTCCCAAAGTGTGAAGTTCCACTTGTAACTCAGAGAAGACCTCAATGACCAAATGTATGCAAGGGATTACAAGCCCTTGCTGGTGAGAGCCGGCTTATGTCATCCCAGATACTTTTTGAGGGTAAATAAATGACTTTGTTTTACATTATTTGAGAGAAGCCCAACAGGAAATTTGCCCTGTTGACTTCAATGACCTCAAAAACACTCGTAGCCATTTAATCTGGCTCATTCAAGTTCTGTGTGGATTTGTTATGGGGATGTAAACGCTGGTTGAAATCTTACAAAGATAAGTTTTTCTTGAGTGGGAAGGCCAAGAGACTGCAGTTCAGTGAGTAAACAAAGAGGAATATTTATTTCTGGCTCCAGTTTGGGATTTCTAGCTCACTGCTCCTCCAGGCTGAATGCCAGCAAAACCTTGAAGGTAAGGCAGGGTGTGGGGGTCCTTTGACAAAACAAGTCTTGAGGGGTTGAGATACCATCAGCATACCCCTGTCTGCTTAAATTAGCTGATGCAGAACTAACAGTGGTTGTATGACTCAGGGTATGAAGTAAATACCAGTCACTGCTGAATGTTGATCTCCAGAGCACAGGAATTGTTCGTGGCGTGTTGACCTGCCCTGAACTCCTGGGCAATCCCAGGAGTTACTGATAGTTACAGCCCAAACACAGTGAGCAGCACCTTTTGCTCTGTGCAAACACACTGTGAGACCAGTGCTGAGTCCCAGAGACTGCCCTAAATCCATCTTTGGTTTTCTCTGACTTCCCAGCATGTCCAAGGCACGAGGAGCTGTTCTGGAGCGACTGGTCATGGGCACCAGATGTTTGCCCTACCATGGCTGGCCATCCCTGCTACCCAAACACCTGTCTGTGCTAATAAGTACTTCATGCCAAATCCTGAAGGATGAGCCAAAATGTCTTGATAGCCTGGGAAAGCCCCAAAAGTGTGTGTAATGTCTGTTTTGCAAGACCAATCATCATGTGTGGGCCTCTTGCTCAACAGCGGGCTGCTCGGTGAAGGTCTTGCAGAATGGTTGGAAGTGCCTTTTGCCCTCTCCTTCATCCATCTGGCCATTCATAGCTTGTTGGGGGATCCAGAGGATTTAGAGGGACTGGCAGAAGTGGCAGCTCTGGCCTGGTGGCAATGCTGCTGTCTCCTGGTTCCCTGTAGTAACCCATAAATTACCCTCCCTCCCTTCTGGAGCCAGTGGTGGGTGTGTGCTGATTACAGCGCTGTGCTTGACTCATCAGTGCAGCTTGGCTTCAAAACCAAATGGATCCTTTTCTTTTTCGTGTCAAGAGCATGATTAAGTCCTCCTGTTTCTGTGCAAGAGCCTGGAGCAGCTGCCTCCATTCTCCTCTGGCTGGACTGTGTTTCTCAGGATACAGGAGGGATGCCAAGGAAGCAATGTCTCTCCTGGGAGAGGGTTGGATGAATCATTTTAAGGGAACTCCAGCAGAAAGTTTCCCCCACAAAGGGTGGGGAACAGCAGCTGATCTAGACCAAACGATGACTTAACCTTGAAAATTAAGATGTTGTTCCTTCAAGTTTTATCCTGCTGGAAAACTGAAAATATTTCCATGACGATATTTCCATGAAACTCAACTTTTTTTTTTTTCAGCAGAAAACCTTTTTTTCTGCCCAAAGTCTGCCTTTTGGAACACTCCCCACCAGCTCTACTGGTGGGCTGGGAGTTTTCCAGGACTAGCCTGAAGTTTCAATCAAGGAGTTGTTTGGGGGTTTTGGGTTTGTTGATTTGTTTGCTTTTAAGGCAGCCAAGCAAAACAACTGCTGGCAAGAACTTTAGTACCTGATTCATCCCTATAAAATTCTCTGCAAAGTGAGAAGGCATTTGCTTTTAAAACTGAATTTCCTCTGCTACTCCAAGCAAGAGTTAATAAAGGACTTAGAGGTGTTTGTTTCATTTTGGGTGCCTAATAGGTTCTCAATTTGTTTCAGATGAGCCATGTTAAATTTATCCCATGACCCTGTAATTACAATCTTTCTTTCCATCCCTTAAATAGCCACTCTGTCTTTTCAAGCATTATTTTGGTTCACCTTCCTGGCATCCAGTTTTAAGTAAATATTTTAAGCTCTGAGGACTGTGGTTCTCTGCTTTCCGCTCTCCTGGCTTCCTTGAGGACAGCAAGGGCTCCACCAATTTCCACTGATGGGCTTCAGATCAGCTCCAGGTTTCTTATCTGGTGGAGAACGACTTTTTGGCTGTTTTAGAGAGTGGAAAGGAGCCTCCTTTTTCTCTTTGACAATGGAAAATGGGCACTTTCTTTATCTTTTGTGCCTTGGTGCAGCTGAAAGGTGCTGGAGCAGGCCCTGGAAGGGAAAGTCCTGCAGAAAGAGGAGGATGGGCCCATCCTTCCTGGAAAGGGTGGAGCAGGGTGGCCTCTGGCTCTTCATGATGTCATGGAACACCACCCATCAGATCCTGGGATGACTTCAGACTGGCTTGAGGATGGAACACCACCAAGGAATGACATTTCACTTGGATTTTTAAAGTTCTAGGCAGAGCTTCTGCTCGAGGTCTGGCTGGTAACTGAGTTCATCATTTTGGCTCTCACTGCTTGGCCACAAGCAGCGTGCTTAGAAATGGGACTATCCATGAGGCAGCACTGGAGTTTTTCCCACCTCCTTCTCCTTAGTGCCTTCCCTTTCCTGCATTTCTTGTGCTCCTTTGGGCTTTATTGCACTGGCCAGGAAAGTTGGAGTTGAAATAGCCACAGCTTTACTTTGAAGACTGATACATTAAAAAGAGCTGCTTAACTCCCAAGCTTATGATATTAAAATCAATAATTCTCCCTCTTTCCCAGCTGGTTTTAGTGGTGTGAGCTGTGCAGAAAGGACTCTCATACTGTGACTGCAATGCACTTGGCACCTGAGCAGAGAAGGAGCAGGTCATGGATAAAGACTGGGCAGGTCTTCACCTTGCTGGGACCTCTCCTGACGGCTGAAAAATCTCCAGGGTTGGTTTTGCTCATGTTTTTGCTGTTCTAAGTGGAACTGACTTATAAAAAGGAGTGTTAAGATGGTCCTGCAAAGAAACACAGAGGGGTTGAGAAGTTCAGCTACTGTGATGATGGGTATTTTTTGGGAAGAAAAGATGTGTCCATTAAAAAATACTCTAGTTTCCACATGCATAATGCCTAGACCTGCTTCACTAGAGCAAATTCTTCTCAGGTGAGAAGTGATTTTACAAGGACATTTAGGACAGGACAAGGAGGAATGGCTTCCTACTGCCAGAGGCAGGGGTAGATGGGATATTGGGATGGAATTGTTCCCTGTGACGGGGGGCAGGCCCTGGCACAGGGTGCCCAGAGCAGCTGGGGCTGCCCCTGGATCCCTGGCAGTGTCCAAGGCCAGGTTGTACGGGGCTTGGAGCAGCCTGGGACAGTGGGAGGTGTCCCTGCCCATGGCAGGGGGTGGCACTGGATGGGCTTTAAGGTCCTTTCCAACCATTCCATGATTGTCCCAGAGCTTTCCAAGATGAGCAGTGGCAGCTACCTGCAAAGCCCCCGTGCAGAGACTGATCTGTGCCTTTCCTCTGTCTGAAGGAGAGACAAGTAAAGCTCTTCCCAGCACTGGTTTCTTGAGATGGCATTGCCTGGCTGTGAATATTCATGTGCAGCTTGTTTCTGCAGCAAAAGTGTGAGCAGGGCTGTGATGCTGCTAATTGCAAGTGAAAGTGTTAATTTTCACACAGTTGTAAAAGAAATCCCAATTTGTGAAGATTTTGCTTGAGTCAGGGGTGAAGTTCCTGTCACTTTTAGAAGGCGCAGATGGGAAATGCTGAGTTGGAATATTCAGCCCCTCTTAAAATACTTTATTCCATCAGAGAGATTCCCAGGCTCTCTCAGCATGTTACTTTGTCAAACTCACCTTTTTTTTTCCCTGAGAGAGGTTGGAGTCTCGACTTATTATTCAACTTTCTATTGCAGCTTTGTTTAGTGGAGTTTATACATTCTTAGATCAAACATTATACAATCTGACCAGGAATCACACAATCACAGTGGGAGATGCAAGGAAACAGCATAATTTATTTTATAAACAAAGGCATCATCCACATTAAAGTACCAGTTGGTTAATAAAATGGGTTTTAATGCAATAAAAAAAATAAATATGCAGCTTTCCCTGAGCTGTGTTTAGAAATAGTTGCACTCAAATGAGGAATGTGGTGCTCATGTCTTCCCACAGAGGCTGCCTTCATCTCCTGAAAGCAGCTACCCTGGCTGGTTTTGTCTGGGAAGGCTGCAGGGATTTGACCAGCTCCTTATTGTAAAATGGAGTGGATAATGAATGCCAGCAGAAGGACTAAACTCCATTTAATATTTATCCAGAGGTGAACCAGCTGCTCTAGGCTGGAAATGTGTAACAGCTTGGGCTAGGAGAGCCCTGAGGACGCTTAGCAGGGACAGAAAAAGGTGATGTCCAAGCATCACTAGATGTTGTCATCACCCACAGCTTGTTCTGGAGGATGCATTCATTAGATCCTTGTGGGACGGCTTTGCTGGTAAAGCTGGAACTTTGGGAAAATGGCCAGATTACTGGGCTTGGGCTGCTGGCTGGGCAAAGGATCCTCCTGAGTGGTTGCTGGACAACCAGCCTCGTTGAGGAGCTGGAAAATTTGCTGAGTGGGGTTTGTGCTGTGGGCAAAGAGCTGGTGGATCAAGCTGCTGCTTCTGGAGTTGAGCCCTGGGAAGGAGGAGAGCTGGGGGGATGTCCACTTTTTCTGAGGATGTATTGCAGTGTGGGTAGGGATCTGGGAATTTATCAGCTGGATCAAAACTTGCTTTATCCAACAAGCATTTTGACAGCTCCTGGAAGGGGAGGGAAGCTAACTTCAGTGAAGGTAGTGGTACAGTGAGCCAGGAGAAGATTTCATCCTGGAGCCGCAGTGAGTACAACCTGGACTGCAAACCAAAAGCTGCAGAGAGTTATTACACACACGTGCACACAATAGAGCTCAGAGCCCAGCCACTGAGCCCCTTCCTTGGGGATCCATATAAAACACCTCTCACAAAAGCTGCCCTGTGTGCAAGCAGAGGAACTCCTGCTAGTGACGTTTAAAGTGGTAAAAAAAAAAAAATAAAACCCCACAACCTCTTTTTCACACACATCCAAGTGGTGTAACTCTTATCTTGCTGCCAGTCTGTTGGAGATACCAGCACAGCTAAACAGCACCCACCATATGGTACACTAAAAATGCTGCTGGGAAGCGCTTTTCAGTGGCTGCTCTGAACTGTGCCAATGTAAAAAATGTCCCCTTTGTCGTGGTGGTGAATGAATCTTCTTGTTCCCCTTTCTGCCTGGATTTATGTTAAGCCTGGCTTTCAGCCGAGTTTGATCTGCTCACTTTATTGTATTGCAAACAGTAGTCAATGGCTCTTCAGCTCGAGATCGCCTGGATTTATTTTCAGGTCAAGTCAACTCTCCTTGACCCAAGTCTGAACCAAAATACATTCCCAGAAGATTCCCCCACAGGATATGGGATCCAGAGACAGAGTGACATTGTAATGAGTTCAAGGTTTCAGCTCAGTACAACAGAGCCCCTGTTGGTGCAGGGAAGGCACTGAGCAATCCTTATTTCAGCAGATTTTGTCACCCATCAGTCACTTCCCTTCACTGAGCAGTGTCACACCATGGAATCCCAGGGTGGTTTGGATTGGAAGGGACCTTTAATCTCATCTTGTTCCACTCCCCTGCCATAAACAGGGACATCTTTGACTAGACCAGGTGGCTCCAAGCCCCAGCACACTGCTGGTGTGCAGGGAGGCCAGTCCTTAGGGATGTGTTTGCATGGCTCTGACATGCCTGCGTGGAATTTGCTGTGCAGGCTTTAAGCAACTGATGAGATGGTCTGCATTCTTTTATTATTTTTATAAGGAAAACTGGGATGTCTTTTGGGAACTGCCTGGCACAGAGGCAGAACCAGCTGATACTGTGTCATGAAGTGTAAAACACTGCTTTGAAGATCTGGGACAAAACCAGAATGAACTCATGGATTTAGCCTGGGTGATAAATCTTCCTTCAAAATAAGGCAGCCTTATGTTTGGTACAAAAGACTGTTTATTTCTTCTATGGAAAAAAAAAAAAGAAAAGTAATGGTGTAATCAGCTAGGATTAAGTTTCCAGGGGCCCTGGACAAAGCTAAAGCCCATATTGCTTCCTTCTCATGCTCACATTGGATAATTTGAGTAGTTTAAAACTCCTCTGGCTTCCTATGGTTTTGGGCTATGAGCTGCTGCCAGTGTGCCTTGAACCTAAAGCCATTGCTAAGGACCTCAGCAACAGAAATTAAATGTCCAAGTGTTTGGCTGGTATGAACTGCCTGTTTCAACTAGGAGCCTGGCCCAGGTGTGGAAAAAAATAGGGCCTTATTCCTGTTTTCCATCTCAAGGAGGTATTGAATCCACATGGCAAATACACAACTAAGGTCCGGGTGACTTAATGCTGCATTAAGAGTCTTTGTGGTTCGGGTGCACTGCCTTTGTTGTTCTGCCTGCTCGTGGTTAATGTTTCATCAGCCCTTTTTTTACTTTATCTGCTCATGTAATTACGTAGGAACAGCCCCGTGGGCACTTTGGTGATGCTTCAAATTTCACACCTCGTTGGGATGGATGCTGGGAGAGCTGTCAGTGAGAGAGCCGGGCAAAGGGAAGAGGGAGAGCTGGAAGTCCTGCAGGAGCTTGTAAGTGTGAGCTCTCCTGGGCAGAGTGGTCTATGCAGTCGGAGTGATAAGCAAATCCCATCTTTTCTGATGGCTCAGCTTGGGCTATGTGTGCCTGAGCTGGCTGAGAGTGTGACGGGGTCAAACAGGCACCAATTGTTTTATGGTGCAAGAGCCGCTCAGCGGTCCCTGTTATCTCGTGTGGGGAGCTTAAGCTCTGCTCTCCCCTTGTTCCCTGGAATAAACTCCTTTGGATGGTGAGTTAGCACAGGGAAAGGCCGTGGGCACGAGCAGTTACTGTACACTGAGTTGTGTGTCTGCTGAAAACCTTCCTATAGCTGTTCCCTGAGGTGTTTTTCTACAATCCACAGGTTTCTCCTGGGGAAAGACACACTCCAGGAGACAGGCAGGGAGGAAAAAAGGGAGCAGGGATGTTCCTCTTTCAAAGGAACACAAGATTTGTGTGGTCAGGAGACAGGTGGGAAGCCAAAGGTGGAGTGTGACCATACCTGTGGAAGGGGGCCTGCGGCCAGTCCCACCCCATGTTGTGGAAGCTGCCTCCATGAGGAGACCTTCCTGTGTGCAAGGTGTCTGCCAGGAAAGGTCTCTCCAGGGAGGCAGGGCTTTATTTGCCTCCATATGGTGCAATTTAGGCAGGAGATGGGGCTGGATCTGCAGCAGTGCCACTGGAGCCTCCTGGAGAATAGAGACCAGGCATGTAGGGAGCCTAGGCTGGGAAGCAGCTGGAGCAGGGCTTTGGAGAGCCCATGTTCTGCAGGTGGCTTCTGAGTTCTCCTCAAATCCTGAGTGTCTGCCTGGACTGAGAGCCAGGAGAGCTTGGCAATTTCCACTGCTGAGCCAGAAGCAATCCAGTAGGAGATGACCAGACAGTTCCCAACCACCAAACATCAAATGAAAGCAGCTGTAATGTCTTTGTCTTCTCACCTGTTTGCTGGTGGGCAAACGGTGACTGTTCACAGTAAAAAATTACCCTTTGTGTTCACTTACTTAACATTTTCAAGGAGTTATGGCTAAATGGAGGTGACCTTCACTCTCAGCTCCCATGCACAGGCTCAGCTCCAAGAACTGCAGTCAAACCACGCTGACTTTCAGCAGCTGGGACTTGGGCCCTGCGTTTAATGTCCCTTCCTCGGTGCTCATGCGCTCAGTTTTCCTTGCCAAGATTATATTTGCTTTCCTTCCTCACGGACTGCTCTAAATATCAGACTTTAAAACAATATGTCTTTTTTCCCCTGGAGAGAACAATATGATATGCCACCGTTGAATTAATATGTCCATGAGAAGTGAATATAATCTCCCCAGTAGATCCCCTTTCCAAAAGATTTACGATTTAATGAATTTTTTATTTCTTACCAGCCTGTAACATTTAGTTGTTTTACACCCAGCAGGGCTCTTTCCCATGGAAGCAAGTGAAGGTGGGGGGAATCCTAATTCCTGCTCCTTGCTTTCTTCTCTCTGTCCCCAGCCTGCCACTTGCTGCTGATGCAGATTTCCATAGCATGGCTCCTGTCAAAACCTGCCCTTGCCATGTTCACGTCTCACTGCTAATCTGAGAGTGCGCTGTGAGGACAGGAAAAGTTTTGGAATAATGTTTATGTAAAAATCAGTGTCTCTGAAAAAATCTTCTCTGCTGCCTGCTTAGCTGCTCCAGGCAGGATTTCTGGCTCAGGGTTTGATGTTATCCTCCTCATGGTCACATTCTGGCACGCTCTCAAATAAATGGCAGTAATGCCTCTGACAGCAGATTAAGAAGCAGCAAATAACATCCATTGGTAACACCTTTATTTAGTGGAAAGGGTAAGATGGAAATGAACTGTGAAGGGGAGACCCATCTTCTATAATTACTGGCTACACAGGTCATACTCCTAATTCCACCACCAATTGATTTCTCCTGAAAGCTCTCATTGCATTGAAAATAGCAAATTGATCGCTCTGCCAGCCCTTTCCTCAGTGGATCCTGCTGGAATTGTTGCCATATTATTGCTTGGCTTTGGGAAAGCTTGCTGGGATTGACAGAAAATGCCCTGACATGCAGGTGGACGAGACCTTAAACCTTTCTCCTGCTGTGTCTCACTCCTTCATCCCTGGGGCTGTCCAAGGAATGCTTGGACGTGGCACTCAGTGCTCTGGGTGACAAGGTGAGGATCGGTCACAGGTTGGACTCGATTGTAGTACCCACATTTTCTGCTCCCTCAGGAAATTTTCATAGAGGAGCAGAGAGGGAAGGAAAAGAAACAATTTCTATTTCTGTCCCTTGTTTTTCCATGTGGAATGCATTGGAGAATTGTTTACCTGGAATCATTGGTTGATTGGATTCTAGTGAGCATTTTTTGGCCCTGATGGCCAATGGAATGCACCTGGGGGTGCATTCGCTCTGGGGAGGGAGTCACAAGTGAAGTTAGAGTGAGTAGTTAGATATGGTAGTTAGAAGTTAGGATGTAGTTTTAGTATCCCTCTTTAAATAATATATTAATGTATTGTAATATAGTTATAATAAAGAAACTATTCAGCCTTCTGAACTGGAGTTGACATCATCTCTTCCCATCTCGGGTTCACCTGCATTTTCCCCGCGACACTCGATGATCTCAGAAGCATTTTCCAACCTAAATGACTCCGTCATTCTGTCTTTGGGTGGACAAAGCCAGAGAATGGTTAAAAGCCTGGATGGCCCAGCTGAAGAAGGCCACGTGAAGCACTGTGTGCTTTGAATTGTCTCTCTGAATCAGAGCTGCTCACCGTCACTTGTCAGGAGGCGAGAGCAGCGCAGCGTCCCTGTGCCGGACAGGGCCTGGAAAACACAGATCCCTCCCGGCAGCTTTTCACAAAGCTTTCAGCGTGTGCTGCCTCAAATCACAGATGCTGGAGGCCTGTGACAGCGCAAGAAGTTCAGCTTTATGCTGGAAAATCTTCCTCTTCAATTTGGTCCTTACTGTTGTGGTGCTGAAGCTGAAAATGCAGCCTTGGAGCTGCAGCAGAGATGGAAACCAGCCCCTGAGCGGCTTTTTGCAATAAAAATATAATATCTCATGAACCTTTGAACTAACAGGTGGGTGCTGTGGAGGAGGAAGGGAAGTCCTGAGCTGTGATTTCTCTTTTATTGCTTGGTTTAGTGCTTTAGGCTAGGCTAGGGGAAGCAGGAGCCTTGCCCTAGGATGGGCTGTGGTTGCCCTGGCAGCCTCTCCGTGCACTTCTCTTCCTTCTTTCTCT
The DNA here is from genome assembly GCA_013399945.1 of Ploceus nigricollis. NCBI lineage: Eukaryota > Metazoa > Chordata > Aves > Passeriformes > Ploceidae > Ploceus > Ploceus nigricollis. The sequence goes on from VXBC01012393.1 coordinate 53,652, forward strand.
GCTTTTAAGAGGTCAGCTTTTTTCTGCCACAGTTTCTCTAGCACTGGCTGTCCCACCCCCTGAGCAGCTTCCTCAGCTTGGGGCACCTCTGGCTCGCTCCATCCTTGTGCAGAGGAGGACTCTGGTTTCCTGGAGCTGCCTGTGAGCACGAGAACCTTTCCTGCCCTGCAGTGGGAGGCTGCTTCTCCCTGCTCTCTTCCCCTTGTCTTCCTCATCGCGCATGTGTTCCAGACCGGACAGCACAGAGCTGGACAGGAGAGCAGCCCTGGGGCTTCCCTGAGGCTGCTGACGCTGCTGGAGGCAGGGTTTGGCATTAAATGATCTGATTGTTCCCTGCTGCTGGGGGAAGTGAAGCCGGGCAGCACCACGGCTGCTGCCTGCTGGAAACGCGCTGCTCGTTTCCTTTCTGCTGCCGTTTCAGAGGTGACTCCTGACGCAGTCATCTATTTATTCCTTTTGTTAGTGCTGGGGCTCACTCCTCCATCCATCCATCCATCCCTCCATCCATCAGCCCGGCAATGCAGCGAGGAACGTGACCAGGAGAGGACACAGGGCTGGCTCTCTTGGCAGAGGGAGGAAGTGGGCGCTGCCTGTTCATCCCGCAGGAAGCTCAGCTTCCCCTTCGGACACTTCATGGATCACAGCTTGCCTTCCTCCAGGGCTGTGCCGGGCTGTGGCGTGGCTGGGTGGGTGTCTGAGCTCCTGGCACCGTTCTCTGTGTGTGCGTGAGGCTGCTCCCACCTCGCTCCTGCTGCACGCAAACCAACTCTTGTGCAACTGGAGAAATGTTTCCCTTTGTCCCATTCTGATACTTGCTGTGCAATCAAAATGTTCCCCAGCCAATACAATCTGCACTTTGCCTTCTTGGCCTTCTCTCTCATTCCCAAACCTGTGTCTTCCTAGCACTCAAAGCTGCCAACTGGAGTTTTTTGCTTTTTATTTTTAATTTCTCTGTTGATTTGAGTAGGCAGGGCTGGGTGTCAGCTTCCATCTCCCTCACAGCTGGAAAGGGAAGCCTTAAGAGAAAGGGAGGGTGCTTTCAGCCTGTGTTCCCAAAGTCAGTAGGGGAAAGCTGTGAGAACTGGGAGAGAATCAGGATTTTTTCTCTCCTCTACCCCCCATTAGTAAAAACTTGTGCTTTTGGAGAAAAAAGTAACATATTGCTGTAGTTCAGGCAGTTAAACAAAATATAAATGCAAACCAAAGCAGTTAAATAATGATCTGGCTTTCAGTGCTGCATTTTGCCTGACACTGACATGTTGCCACAGACTACTCCATAACAGGGTGAAAACTGCAGAGCTTTGCTTTCCTAAATCATAAAATGGTTTGGGTTGGAAGGGAGCTTAAAGCTCATCCCATTCCCCCCATGCCATGGGCAGGGACACCTTCCACTATCCTAGGTTGCTCCAAGCCCTGTCCAACCTGGCCTTGGACATTTCTAGGGATCCAGGGGCAGCCACCCTGTACCTTCCCACTCTCACAGGGAAGGATTTCTTCCCAATATCCCATCTAACCCCACCCTCTGGCAGTGGGAAGCTATTTCCCCTTATCCAAAGTCCTTCTTCAGCACTCTTGGAACCCCTTCAGGCACTGGGAGGTGCTTTAAGGTCTCTCCAGAACATTCTGTTTTCCAGGCTGAACAATCCCAGTTCTCCCAACCTATCTCATTTCAGTGAGTGATAGATCACCTGGACAGCTGCATCTCCAATGAGTTGCTGGCCACAGCAACTGCAATCTGCACTCACATCTCTTGGATCACCTGCTTGGATTGGTGGCAGACACCAATTAATCATGGCAGGCAGGCAGCACCTCGACCTTCTGCTGATTTGATCTGAGGTTCCCAGCTCTGCTTGCTCTGTTCTAGGGAGGTGGTTTTGTATTGTGCAGATTTTTAATGCCTGAGCACCAAACAAAATCTAGTTTTTGTAGCTAAAAGGGAATTGGCCCTGGCTGTCCTGTGAGGAATGTACTCCCTATAAAATGACACCTAAAAGGAAGAACCTGGAGAGGACAGCGAGGGCTCTGCCCTTGGCAAAATGCAGGAGAGAGGAGGTTGCCTGTGACTCCTGGACACCAGCAGCTTTGTGGTTCCAGGTGCTGGCTGGTATTTTTGGAGAGCTGTGGAAGACTTTGCACTTTTTGATGTTATTTTCTGGCACACCAAGTAAGGCAAAACCACTCCACTTGCTTTTTTGGCCAAGTGATCAGAGTGCCGCTAGAGTGCCTTTAGTTTTGTTGGTTTTTTTTTTTTCCCTAGGATTTTCAGAGCCTGATTTAGCCAAGTTCTTCAGTCCCTGCTTATTTTTAAACCTAATCCTGTCGCTCTCTGACATCACCGTGTTTCAATCCCACCAACATCCATGGACTTGGGCAAGCACTCAGAATTCAAGCAGATGCTGAAACACTTTGCTCACCGACAGCTGTGACGTTGGGAGGACCTCACCCAGGGAGAGGAGGGGTCAGGAAGGGAGATGAGACACTTTACATCCCACCCTTTCCATCCATGGGATGGTGGGAGACTCATCCCTCTGTTCCTGTTCCCTGGCACCCAAACCAGAAAGGACCCCAAAGCCCATCCAGTGCCACCCCCTGCCATGGGCAGGGACACCTTCCAATATCCCAGGGTGCTCCAAGCCCCATCCAGTCTGGTCTGGAACACTTCCAGGGATGGGGCAGCCACAGCTTTTCTGTGCCAGGGCCTCACCACCCTCCCAGGGAAGATTTTTCCCCAATATCCCATCTAAACCTACTCTCAGTTTGAAGCCATTCCTCCTTTTCCTGTTAATTGCCTGTGGATATAGGATTATGTGTTCTTTGGGAAACAAATACATGCTCTCTGGGGGCAAGTTCAAGGGCTAAACTTTAGCCCTGTATCTTTAGAAAAGTCATGGTTCAAAGGTGTGAGCTAAGCTGCATGTCCTGGCTGGGCAGTGGCTCAGCCCTGCTGAGGTGATTTAGGAGCTGTGGGTGGGTGTGGGCTCAGGGGAGGCTTTGGGGGCCGAGCTCACCTGGTGTTTTGGGAGCAGCCAGGTGGAGACCCCTGGGAGCTGTCAGTGCCGCTGGCAGGGCTGGGCAGGTGGATGGACAACTAATCCCAGCATTTCCCTGGCACAGCCAGCCTGAGTGACCCCCCTTTCCCTCAGAATTATTGCTGCTGCTTGCAATAAAGGGATGGGACTATTTTCAGGCTAGGAACAATTTACTGCTCAGATAAACATCAGTCTCAGAGGCTGTGAGCCTGTAAACGAGCAAGCAGTCAGCCATGGCTCAAGAGCAGTCACAAGTTCTTCATTACAAGACAATATATAACTTTCTAAACTAATAGACAGTTGCCACAGGGTTTATTTTGCTTTTCTAACCTATCACTTTTTTACTTATTTCTACTGCACTGTGGATTTATCCTTATTTCTACTTATTTTACTTATTTCTACTGCACTGTGGATTTATCCTTATTTCTACTTATTTTACTTATTTCTACTGCACTGTGGATTTATCTTTATCTACTGCACTGTGGATTTATTTTATTTATTGCATTTTATCTAATGGACTTCTAACTCACGTACACACAAATTATAACTTCTAAACTCTTAGTTACTCTGTACAATGACTCCCCTACATTATAACCCTGCACTATCTTATCCAAACAGTTTCTCACTTAAGGCATATTCTTACTTTTAACTATAAAAATTTGTGATTTTTCTGCTTAATGTCTGTGTATATTGCATTTTTACATTAATCTAAGCTTCTTCTAAGATTGCAGATCAAACTCTTCAATGTCTATGGAAGTTTCTAAGATTGCAGATCAAACTCTTCAATGTCTATGAAGTTTCTAAGATAGATTGCAGATCAAACTCTTCAGTGTCTGTGGAAGTTCCTATTTTTTTGATTCCCACACCTCAGGAGCCATGCAAGGAAAGGGATTTTCACTTGGAGTCAGTGACTCCCTGGCTTCTTGCTGCTTTTCCTTGGCCTTAGTTTTTCTTGGGGAGGGAGCAGAGATGAAATCTACTGCCTCCCCTTGCCTTGCCTACCTCAATACTTTATTGTGGCAGGGAAAAAACAAATGAAAATAGAAAACAACTACAGATGCACTGTTTAGTTTTTTCCCCTCTTACATATTTTTTTCTGCTTTTTCACCTTTTAAAATATTTTTGCTCTCCCCGTTTCCTCTATTTTCTCTTCCTTCCCTTTTTTTCTCCCCTTCTCTTTCATCATCTTTTCCCCTCTCCTCTCTTCTTCTGTATTTTTTCTCACCTTTTTCTCTTTTTCTTTTCTCTCCTTTTTTCTCTTTTTCCACATTTTCTTTTTCTCTTTTTTCACCTTTTCTTTTTTTCTTTCTTCACTTTTTCTCTTTGCCCCTCTTTTTCTGCTTTCTCTTTTCTCTACTTTTCTTTTTCCTTCTCTTTTCTCTCTTTTTTCAATTTTTCTCTTTTTTCTTTCCTCTCATTTTCTCATTTTTCCTCTCTTTTTCTATTTTTATCTTTCCCTCTTTTTCTCATTTTTCCTCTTTTTCTCTTTTTTTTCTCCCTCTATTTCTTTTTCTTCTTTTTCTTTTTCCTCTTCTGCTTCTTCTCTCCTTTGCCCTCTTTTTTCTCTCCTTTTT